>JBBPBK010000415.1:0-30000 GCA_039720395.1 Liquidambar formosana | reverse complement strand
CAAAAAGTCTTTTGGAAACCAGAGAATTCGGGGATTCGGAGGCTAAGTTACGATATGGGAAGGTTCTAGGCAAAGCCTATAGGCACCCATATCGCCCTAAACGGTCTCTTAATTTAATTGGGCTAAATCAAAGTCTTAATCGCACACAAATCAACAATTATCATCACAAGACAGCATGCATATCATTCATTCACTCATCCATATAATCAAGTAAATCAAAGAAAACAGAGAAAAAGAAAGAGGGAGGGGAGAAAACCTAGGATACTTAGTATCCTAGGGCGGACTTGAATCTCACGAAGAGCGCCTACGTACCATGTATGGAAGTACATGGATCAAAGTCCACGTAGTTCGAAAGGGAATAGGGTTATAACCTAATCAAGGCCTATGGTAAACCCTAAGTTTCCTTTCAAGTAAAACATGGTAAGTTTCCAAAATAAATGATTCTCAAAAGATTTTTGGTAAAATATGGAATTTTGATAAAGATGGAAACTTTGATTTAAAAGGCAATTTTTAATGAAAGGATACTATAGGAATCACCATATTCCCCTATTAGGAAACAACCCTAGGGGGGAAGAAAGGGAAAGTTTCAAAGAAAGGAAAGAAGGGTGAATTGGGGCACCCTCATACCCTACTTACCTTAAGCGAAAGCAACCTGTCAAAGTAACCACCCTATTGCATAGGGTAATTACCTTATTTGTAAGATTTCATCTTACAATAGCCAAAATAACCACCCCACATTGGTGGGGTAGTTGCACCTGTTGTACCTGTCAAAGCACCTGCAATTTCCATGCAAAACATCCCAGAAATACCAACCAAACCAACTAGATTCCAAATCAAGCCATTATCATGCCCAAACATGGGCTAACACATGCTCAAAATATCATATCAAGGACAAATAACAGATCTGGACAGAATTGAAATAAGGCTTAAAATCGACCACAAGTCATGCAACAACATGAATCATAAGCTAACTAAAACCCTAATTCCACCCTACATGCAATGACATGCAAAAAAAACCTAAAATCCACTACTATGAATGCAGAAAAATATCATAGTTATCAAATATGCAGCACATATATATCAACTATGAAGAAAACACAAGGAAAAACCCTAAGCTATCATGTTATAAGCAACTTTCCTAATACAAGGGAGAATGAAACCCTAGAATTACAATTGTGCTCAAAATCACCTAAAATAACTCCAAATCATGCAAAACTCATCATGGACATCATTCTAATCATGCATATTAATCGATAGAAGCATCAACACATGATAAAAATACAAGCTTGCACATGAAATATAGCTATTCTAAGTAAAAACCTAATTTCAGCACAAGAGAAACCCTAGAATTGCAAACATGCATTAGATCACATGGAACAGCATCCTAGCATACTAAACAGCCCATGAATATTATCCTAATCATGCATACTAACTAATAGAAGCAATAAGACATGATAAAGATACAAACTTGAACATGAAATAATGACTATTCCATGTAAAACCCTAGAAAAGACTCTAAAAAACCCTAAAAACACAAACACTCATAAAACCACATAGAATGACATTATATCATGCAAAACTAGCCATAAACAATATCCTAATCATGTATTCTAAGCATTAGAAGCATCAACACATGATAAAACAATAAGCTTTTAACATGAAGTAATGCAAAGCTATGCAAAAACCCTAGTTTGAATGAAAGAGAGAAAGGGGAAGGGGTATACCTATGGTGGCTGCTGTAGAGAGCCCTCCTCCTCTTATGTGCTACTGGAAACAAACTCCTTCAAGCCTTCAAGCGATGCTCCAGCCTTCCTTCAAGCTCTCTCTCTCTCTCTCACTCAAAATATAGGTTTAACTACCCTAAGGATGGCTGCCATAGCCTCCAAGTCTCACCAAAGTGCCCCCCTATTGCTGAAGTATAAGAGGGTATTTATAGGGATTGAGGGAAAACCCTCAATGGTTGGGATTAAAACCCTAGGGATTGATCCAAGGGCTCTTAGAGGTTCCCTTGGGGCTCAAGTAGGTCAAATAGGGCTGAAATTAGGGTTAAATGGCGGCTGGAGGAGTGCAAATCCGAGGAAATAGGGAAGGAGCCGCGTCAAAGCTCAAAAAAGGAAAGTGGCTCGGGTGACCACCTGGGGCTGGGCGGCTAGTGTGAACCCCGGAAATTGGGCCCACGAGGGATTGAAAAGAAAGTGGGTTTGAAAAAGAAAAAGGAAAGGAGTCGCCACCTTATTTTTTAAAGGAAACAAGGAAAACCCTAAAAATAGTTTGTTTTAGGAAAACAATTTGAATGACTCCATAAAAAAGGAAAGGCAAAAACCAATCTTTTGAAAACCAAAGAAATCGGGGATTCGGAGGCTAAGTTATGACATGGGAAGGTTCTAGGCAAAGCCTATAGGCACCCATGTCACCCTTTCGGTCTCTCAGTTCATTTGGGCTAAATTAAAGTCTTTCCATACAAAAATCAGCAAGTATATCATCACAAGAATTGCATGCATATCATATATTTCATTCATCCATCCATGCATAATAAGCAAATAAAAACAGAAAATAAAAAGAAGAAAAGAAAGCATAAATAAACCTAGGATGCTTGGATCCTAGAACGGACTTGAGCCTCACGAAGAGCGCCTACGTACCATGCAACGAAATACATGGATCAAAGTCCACGTAGTTCGATTAGAACTAAGGTTAAATCCTAATACAAACCTATGGTAAAAACCCTAGGTTTCCTTATTTGATCAAAAGAGTTGAATATGATAGAAAGTTTGATTTTAGGAAAGAAATCCACAAAATGGAAACTTTAATAAAAACCAGAATTTTGTTGGTTAAGGAAACCTCTAATTAAACCATAGGATCATATTAAAAATTAGCCCTAAATAGGGAGAAGAGAATGAGTTAAGAAGAAAGGTGAATTGGGGCACCTTCACACCCACTTACCTGAGCGCAATTAGCTCCAAGCATTTAGCCATTTCAGACATAAGCAGCCCTATTTGCCATGGGACAAATACCACACCTATTTGCACCCTTACAAGTGCTCAAAACCATGCAAAAACACTAACATGCAAATCTGGACAGAATAGTATTATGACCTAAAATCATCCACTAAGCATGCCAATAGCAAAAACAGCGAACAATAATAAGTCCTAACATATTCCTAGAACCATATCATGCATAAAAACCCTAAAACATACTAACATGCATGCAAAACTATCATGTTTACTCCATATGAAAAACATATACAGCAAACACGAAGAAAAACCAAATAAAAAAGTCTACTTTATCATGCTATATGAAAACAAACACGAAACAATGACTCTAAAACCCTAAACTCACAAATATGCTTAAAAACATACAAAACATACTTTAATCATGCTAAAACCAAACTAAACAGAAATTAAATCATGCATATTAACTAACTAAAGCAATATAACATGATGAAAATCCTAACTCTAACATGCAATGACACTAATCCTAACACAAGGACAATAGGAGCACACGAATCATAACTATGCATTAAAAACCTAAAGGACAGCCCTAAAGCATGCTAAACAGTAGATAAAAAATAGATATTCCATGTATATTAACTAGCTAGAGTGTTAATACATGATAAAAAAGTCACCTTTAACATGCAATAAGCCTATTCCATATGAGAACCTAGTTTAAGCTTGAATAGAGAAGGAGAATACCTTAGGAAGGGCCTTCCTTGCTGCTGTATGCAATTGTTCGTGGCTCCTCAGGTCTTTAGAGTGAATCAAACCAACACGAATCCTCCTCTTTGTCAAAGTGGTATCACAGCAAAGAGATCAAAACTCACTCAACTTTGAAAAGAAATAGAAAACAAAAAGAGAACAAGAGAAAAGAAAAAGTGATTCTCGTCACTTTGCAGCAGCAGAAACTTCAATCGCGTTTTTGGGTATGAAAACGTTGGATTTGGACAAAGCTTGTGAAATACAAGGTTGTAGAGAATTGAATTATCTTTCTAACAAGACTAATTTCATCAAATTCTGACTTCGGATGAAAAAGTTATGATTAAAGTACGACTGCTGGTTTTCAGAAAATCTGTTGCTGAATTATGACGAATTTCACTCCCTCCAAACCCTCTTCTCCTCCCCTTTGTTTAAAGACATTAAGAGAGTATTTATAGCTGAAATCTGGAGTTTCCCTTTCCTTCCTGGACTAGGTTTCCTTGGAGAATAATCAAAAGGTATTTTATGATGATAAAAGACTTCTAATCTGAATAGGAAAAGGAAATTGTCTTTTATAAAAATTGGGAGACTGACCGCTAACACGCATGCACATGTATCGTATGTGCGTACACACACTCATCACATACGTACACGTGTTAGTGTCATGATAAAAATGGCTAATTTAATAAAATAATTTTCTTTTCATTTTAACCAAAAATCTCATGCTGTGATTCGCACTAATTCTTCAAGGATAATCCGTAAATAACCACACTAAACTCATCATCAGGCCATATCAAAATTGAACTTCATGAAACACTTTTGAGGGTAAAATGATGACTAATGAAAGTCAATTTGAAAAGATTTGGTTGGTAATTGTGAGTCAATTAGAGCTAACCCAAGGAAGGGTCAATTAACCAACTTGAACCACATCGAGCCATTTTAATCCCGAGCCATTGACTTACCAAATTGACACTAAAAATACCTCTTATGCATCCATATGAACTCCAATTGACAATTTGGAGATCATTCCAAGGTCAAATGAAAAGTTTGGGACTTAAAAGACGATTATGCCCCTCAAGTCACAAAAGCTCTTATTATCCCTCAAGATCAACTCCAATTTGAACCAAAATTCATATCCATTGTCCTTGTGACTCTAGAAAACTAATGCAAGTGACTAGACTCAAAAACAAAACAAAAACATGCATGAAATGATGAGCCCTAGTAAGGTGGTGCAAAAATGGGGTGTGACAGCTAGCAGCCTGGGCCCAGGCGGCTAGCCGCCCAGGCCTGGGTGGTCACCCGAGGCCATGTCATCTTATGCCCATTTTTGACCCTTTCGACTTCCAAATGTGTTTCCAAGCTCAAATCAACTCCGATTTTGACGAAACGGAAGCCAAAACGACCGTGTTTCGAAGGGGAATGTAATTTGAGTCACTTGAGGGCAAGAAACCCTAGCCATGGCTGCATGGTTGGGTCCTACAAAGGTGGTTAACCGCTATGCCTCACCATCGCTTAGCTTAGGTATGCACATAGGGTTGCACCGAATGCTTTCCAATTCGAAATTCAACCTCCCTAAACACGTTTGGGGATGAAATTAAGACCAACCAAGGTCAAATGAGTAGTCATAGAGTGAAAATATGAACCAATTCGGGCTAACCCGAAGTAGGTCTCTTAGCCAACCTGAGCCTTGTTGAGCCATTCTAATCCCGAACCTTCAATTCATCGAATCGAACCCACAAATACCTCAAATACAACCATATGAACTCCAATTGGCAACTTGGAGATCATTTCAAGGTCAAATGGAAAGTTTGTGACCAAAAAGACGATTATGCCCCTCAAGTCACAAAAGTTCTTATTAACCCTCAAGATCAACTCCAAATCGAACCAAAATTCATACATACCATCCTTAGGACCCTAGAAACTCAATGCAAAAGACTAGACTCAAAAAGGAAACAAAAAGACACATGCAATGACAAACCCTAGCTAAGGTGGCAAAAATGGGGTGTGACAGAAGCCCCTCATTGGTGAGCAAGTTTCACTTGCAAGCCAATGACCAAAAGAACAACCCATTTTTGCCCGGGGAATTGATTTCATCAAGACCCACTGGGGAAAAAAGGGTGAACATATCATTGAATTCTTCGAATTCATCATACACAAGCACAAAGGTACTCCTCATAAGTTCTACAGAACTCTTCTCATACTGTATACCAGTTTCATTGGGGGACAAGATGAGGTATCTATATCTTACATCGAACTTCGTTCGACGAAAGGTCTTCTCATACTATACCAGTGACAACTGGTAAATAGTACGAGGTATCCATAGCTTACACCGAAAGGTCTTCCCATACTATACCAGTGACAACTGGTGAATAATATGAGGTATCCATAGCTTACATCGAACTTCGTTCGATGAAAGGTCTTCCCATACTATACCAGTGACAACTGGTGAATAGTACGAGGTATCCATAGCTTACATCGAACTTCGTTCGATGAAAGGTCTTCCCATACTACACCAGTGACAACTGGTGAATAATATGAGGTATCCATAGCTTACATCGAACTTCGTTCAATGAAAGGTCTTCCCATACTATGCCAGTGACAACCGGCAAATAGTACGAGGTAACACCATGCCATCAAGGCTATCCCAAAATATGAGAAAGATACATCCTTCTCTTATTCAAACCATCAAGGTTATCATTCAAATATCAAGGTAATCACATAACACGAGAAAGATCACGTCCTTCTCTTGCTCAAGTCAATCAAGGTAAACACATACCACAGGAAGCCATCAAGGCTGTCTCAAAACATGAGAAAGATACATCCTTCTCATATTCAAACCATCAAGGTCATCATTCAAATATCAAGGTAATCACATAACACGAGAAAGATCACGTCTTTCTCTTGCTCAAATCAATCAAGGTAAACACATACCACAGGAAGCCATCAAGGCTGTCTCAAAACATGAGAAAGATACATCCTTCTCATATTCAAATCATCAAGGTTATCATTCAAATATCAAGGTAATCACATAACACGAGAAAGATCACGCCCTTCTCTTGCTCAAGTCAATCAAGGTAAACACATACCACAGGAAGCCATCAAGGCTGTCTCAAAACATGAGAAAGATACATCCTTCTCATATTCAAATCATCAAGGTTATCATGTAATCATGAGAAAGATTGCATCTTTCTTTCACTAATTCATCAAGACAGAGGTAAGCTTCTACTTACCAACACACAACAAGTTCACCAAGTCATCTCACATGGAGGCTATTCATGCCTCAACTCAAACACCAACTCATATAGGAGACACAATTATCTCATGAAAGCAATCATTCACATGCATATAGGGAAGGTATCTTTATCCCAAATGACAACAAATCATAGTGACATAGGAGGGAATTCACCCCTAACAATCAAAACCATATGCATAGAGAGGGTTGTTCACCCCTACTAGCATGCCATGCCCACACAAGGGCCACCAATGCAATCTCATTCAAATCATTTCATGTCAAACAATGTCAAGATATTCACTCATTTTTCAACCCAAAACAAGCTTGAGAATCCATCTCAAAGAAGGTTCAAAAGCGCGAATAGGCGAGCAAAGGCCAAACGAGCGCAACGGAGCGAGCAAGGGGGGGTGACCACCTGGCTGCTGGTGGCTTGCCGCCCAAGCCCAGGCGGCTTGCCGCCCCATGCTGGGCGGTTACCCGAGGCTAGGGTCCTCCAAAATCTGGGTTTTTAAACCCTTGACCCCCATTTGATGCACACACACACCCAACTCGAAAATAGAGAGTTTCTCTCTCTAGAAACTCATTCCATCTTCTCCAAACACCCACAAACACATTCTCAATCAAAGTTTCACTTTCAATTCAAGTTGTGTGCATGAAATAGCATCAAGAACAAGTCATTCAACAACAAAAACAAGCATCAATCATCAAGTTGCAAGATCAAATTCATCATCTTCCTTATCAAACCCATCTTTCTCACATACAAGCTCAACCACCAACAATGGCTTCTAGCAATGATTCCAACATCAAGTATCCATATTATGTGATCAAGAATACATACAAGGCACCAATCTATGATGCATCCCAAGACAAGGTGTTGCTTGAACCTAAGAAGCATCTCTCATACCTCCATTCCCAACATGAGGTTAGTTCTTCCCAACTTAACATGTTTATCTTGAAATCTTGATTTCTATTGGATAAAATGCATTCCCATGACCTTCTTTTGATTGTTTTTATCATTGTTAAGCCAAGTTCATTGATTTGGCAAGGATTGAATGTGCAAAAAGCTTGTTTCCCAATGCTTGAGAAAAGATGCCCACCAAGTGTTTGATAAAATGCCAAAGAGACAAAAACATGTTCAATTCTTGAAAAATCAATTGGTTTGCATTGTAGAACCAAGTCATATGGTTTTGGCAAGGATTTGATATACAAAAATCTTTCATTTCAATGCTTGAAAACAAGTCACACACCAAGTGTTCGATAAAATGCCCGAAAGGCAAAACCATGTTCAATCCTTACAAAATCAATGAATTTGAATACATAAAGTCATGGGCATTCATTTCTAATTCATTTCATGAATCAAAACCCATATTTTAAAACTTTTGGAAAACCATTTGAAATCAATTACCAATGTATGCCCAATATCTCTATATTTTCAATGCTAACTCAATACACAATCTTTTGACATAGCCCGACTTCCAAAGTCTCCGTACAAGGACATCAATAAAGGGGCTCATCTCATGGTGGAGATATATGGAACATGCCCAACCACGTGCTCGCAAGATAGTAAAGAAGGCGGGTTTTGGGCCCTTTCTAGATGCTCTATGGAACGAGTAATGGGATAGGCAAGCATTGTTTGCCTTGACAGAGCTATGGTGGGACACCACCAACACTTTCCATTTTAGCTTCGGGGAGATGACCATGACTCCTAAGGACTTCACCATGATAACTGGGTTGAGCTTGAAAGGCAAGCGCTTGGAATACTATGAACAAGCCAACATGGATCAGAACTACATAGTAGCTCTACTCGGGGTGGAAGCGGAATTAAGCCCAAAAGGTGTGCGTCGTACTTGGATTTACAACACCTTTGCCACTGAAGAAGAGAGTGAGGGGACGGATCCCCAATACATTGTGAGAGCTTTCTTGCTCTACATGATTTCATGCACCTTCTTTGCGGGCACCAATGACATGGCTCGACTAGAGTTGCTAGCTAGCATGGAGGATGTGAACAAAATTGGGAGATACAACTGGGGTGGAGCTGCTTTCGCAAACATGTATCGCTCCATGACTGACATGTCCCGAGGAGTTGCAAAGAACTTTGGGGGACTTCCTTTCGTTTGGGAGGTAACAAAGAACATTCAATTCTCTATTATTTCCCGAAACTTAACACATACATGATTTCTTCTATATTTTTTCTTTTGATTTTCCACAGATATGGTACTACGAGTACCTGAACATGTGTCGCCCAACTCTTGCTAGTGATGCCATGTCATGGCCCATCCTTCAGAATTACGCTCCATCTTGCTTGGCTACAAGAGCCTCCAATTGACACGATTATGCCCATGCAAGGGCATATCTTGCCAGCTTGACTGCTGATATGGTAAAATCTTTCTTTCACTTTATCTTTTTTTTATCTTTCTTTTTTCATTTCTTATTTCAAACTCAACAGGTGGAATGGAACCCATGGAGGCTGTGGGAGCATAGGCTTCCCGAGAAGTACTCCTCTTGTTTGGAGTTGACAAGCAAAAGGGTCCTCTTTGAAGGCCCCACAGGTAGAAGTTGGTATCTTGGGGAGCGAGTCCTGAGACAAGTCCATGGAAATATGAATGCAGCTGTGACACCTTCCATGCCACCAAAGAACATGAGGCATACTAGCCACTTGGTGGGGGATGAACTAGAAGAGGCTCTGAGGGGTTGGGATGCTGATGGATTCACCTCCCCTCGCATAGAATACACTGCCTTCTGTCGACAATATCTGATGAATCCTAGGGTCACTGGTCTCCCACCTCAAGGGGTGAGCTCCCCACACTCTTAAACTCTTTTTTAAGATTATAAGAAAGACTCCATTTGACAAGCATTTAAATTTCAGGGCCGACGGGCAAGGGGACACAGCTCCACAGTTGGATCTGCCACTGGGATGACTTACAATGACGAGGATGATGACCTTGAAGGAAATCAACCTCCACCCCTCCCACAACTAAATTGGTATGTGAACTTGTGCAGTGGGACAAAATTTGTGAAGACTGACATTACCCATCCACCATTCGATGAATATCCCAAGATCGATCCATATTATGAGAATGTGAGTTCTAAACTCTTTCCTTCTTGAAATTGGATTCTTTCATTATTGTTAACCATGTTTATACTTTCCTAGGTTCCACGGGAGTATGCCCAGGAATGCATTGAACTCAATGAAGGATTGAGGAGGGATCTTGTGCGAATGAGTTTAGAGAACTCGGTTCTAGAAGCACGCTTAAATCCCCAAGTGAGTGATCATCTTATTAGCTTTCAACTTGGATTGGCACCATTACCCTCCTAACTCATTTTCTTTGTTTGCAACAGGCATCATCGTCTAATCCACCACAGGATATGCCCCCTTCTAGAGCACCTCGTTCAGGGCATGATGGAGCTGGGCCAAGTCGAAAGAGAAGGCCCACGGGAAATCATTGAGTTTCACTCACCTCTTGTTAGGGATGTTTGGAATCTTTCTATCTATCTTGTTATGTATTAATTAGGAATTTCAATTCCCAACCTTGAACCTTTATTATGGATACTTGATGAATCTATGTTGAACTTTATTGCAATGATATGATCTTGTATTGTGTGAAAAATGGGCTTAAATCAAGCACAAAAAAGTCAAAACATCACAAAAGGGCCAAACGAAGGCATAACAAGGCAAAAATGGGTGAAACAAAGCGGCGGCCTCGGGTGACCACCTGGGGCTGGGCGGCTAGCCGCCTGGGCCCAGGCGGCTAGCCGCCCAGGCCTGGGTGGTCACCCGAGCCCGAAGCGGTGTTTCGCCTGATTTTAGGAAACTTCCTATTTTGACGAGATTCCACCTTCCAAAACACGGATTTCCGAATTTTTTCCTATAAAAGCACATCCAAGGGGTCTCAAACCCTACTAACATTCATTGAGAGAAAGTTATGGAAGCCCTAGACAAGCTCTTGAGTGATTTTCTGAAGGTTATGAGTGCGGAGGCAAGGAAGGAGTTCAAGCGCTACTGCTTGGATCCATTGTTTTCTTTGATGCATGTGAAGCTTGAAACCACTCTTCTTACTGCTGCTACATATTTTTGGGATCCCCAACTTCATGTATTCCGCTTCAACTATGAAGAACTATGCCCAACAATGGAGGAATTCTGCGCCTTGTATGGAGTTTCATTTGTAGGACCTTTCATCCTCCCTACTCCACGCTCAAGTTACTTGATTTCCTTCTCCAACTTCCTTGGGATTTCTCAACAAGAGGCCTCTATATTTGTGAAGGATCACATGGTGAACCTCATGGAAATAGCAACTTCCTTTTTGGCTCATGATAGCAAAGGTACCCTGAATTTCAACCTTTCTACTCAACATGCTCTTGTTTTCTGCTTGGTTGGTCGCTTCCTTATATCCACGGGGACTCTCTATGTCCCTATTCAAATTTGTGAACTGATCCCTTTTCTTCTTGAACACAACAACCTGATTCCCATGGTGCTAGCTGAAACCCTCAATAGCTTAGACAAAGCTCATGATAACCCACAAGCCCCATTAGGAGGGAGCCCCGTTCTACTGCAGATGTGGCTTCTTGAAAGGCTTAATTTCTTATCTCCTGCCACCATTAACCCATACAAACCTCAACATTATTGTTGCCGTCGAGTTGAACTTCCTGGTCAATTTTCTTTGAGGGAATGGTTGGGCTACTTCCAAACTCTCTCATGGCGAAACATCAAGTGGTTTGTCTCCATATGGGGATGCAAAGAACAAATTCTTCTTCGAACTTCTGGGTGTGCTATGGTCAAGCTTATAGGATTGAGATCAACTTCCTTCTATTGGACTTCAAGAATCCTTCGTCAACTGGGTGCCATGCAAACCATACCTACTTCTGTGGTATTTGATCATTCTGTCGAACCTGTGGGCCCCACAATGGTTAAGTGGGCCAAGACTAGATGGAGTGACCAACTGAAACTGACTCGAGTTGAAAACACTGATGGGCCTTATGTCATGAGCCCTGAATACAAGACATGGTTGAAGACTAGCTTGGGTGAAAGAGAAACCATACGCAGGGAAAGGATTTATGACCTTATCAAGGACACAAGACTTGGATTTTGCAGGGAAGACATTCTGGAAGCAGTGGAAGCAGCACATGCTCATGACTTGCGAAAGAAGCGAAGACTTGAAAGAAAGGAGCAGAAAGCAAACCAAGAGACTCTGAAGAAGAACAAAAAGACTTGAAGACTTTAGAAATAGGATATCTATGGCATGTCAATAGTTCTTTTGTCTAACACCAATAAATTGCTATGTCAATTAATTAGTTCTAAATGAATTGCCAATAATAATTTGATTTTGAGATTTTTTGTTGTGGTGTTGTTTGGACCGCACCCAAGGTAACTTTATGGGCTGCCTACGTATCCCCATCCTTTTTTCATTTTTTTCTTTTCTTTTTCATTTTTTTTTCTTTTTTCTCATTTTTTTTTCCTTTTTTTTTATTTTTTTTTTTATTTTTAGGAATGGGGAATCAGGCCCTCGTAGTTCAAATGCCTTAACTTTTGCCTAGGCCGCCCTTATGGGTTTTCAACCTAGCAGGCCTTACACATAGTACAGGAATAAGGGGTAGCCCCTGTTGATGATCTCACAGATGTTCTATAGCCCCACAAGGCTAATGGCAACTTCTCATGCCAATCAGTGTAGGTGTCAGCTGTTTTCTGTAGTATCTTCTTAACATTCTTGTTGGCGGCCTCCACTGCGCCATTAGTCTGCGGGCGATAAGGGGAGGATAGATGGTGCACTATATTGTACTTCTGCAAAAGCTCCTTGGTTTCTTTCTGAAAGTGCTGACCATTGTCTGAAATAATCTCATGGGGTACCCCATACCTGTAGATGATATTGAGCTGTATGAACTATGCTACCTTCTTGGCATTCAGGGTCTTGAAAGATGCTGCCTCTACCCACTTAGTGAAGTAATCGATAGCTACCAAGATGTACTCATGCCCATTGGAGGCTTTCGGCTTAATCTGCCCAATTATATCTATTCCCCACACTGCAAACGGCCAAGGTGACGACATATTTGTCAAAGGCATGGAAGGCAAGTGTTGTCCATTAGCAAAGACTTGACATTTGTGACACTTCTTAACATGTGCATGGCAATCTCTCTCCATTGTAGACCAATAGTAGCCCAACCTCATGATTTTCTTGGCTAGCATATAACCATTCATGTGCGGTGCTCCAACTCCTTCATGGATTTCACTAACAAGACGTTCGGCTTCTTCTTCAGTGACACACAATAGATGGACCCCATCGTATGACCTTTGGTATAGCTTTCCTCCACACAAAACATAGTGACTTGCTAGCCTCCTCAGTGTTCTCCTATCAATGCGGGATGCTCCTTCAGGATACTCCCTTTCCTCGATGAACTTCATGATGTCATAGTACCAAGGATGGCCATCTTTCACCTCTCCTTCTCGGATAGAGCAGCAGTACACAGGTTTTTCTCTACATTCTATCACCAACGGTTTTACGCTCCCACCATCCAGGATTTCCACCATGGAAGCTAGAGTTGCCAAAGCATCAGCAAATTGGTTCTTATTTCTCGACAAGTAATTGAACTCTATTTCCACAAATTCTTTAGTCAAGGCTTCTAAGTATGCATGATATGGCAGCAGCTTTTTATCACGAGTCTTCATTTCTCCCTTTATCTGGCAGATAATTAGTGCTGAATCTCCGAAAACCTCTAACTCTTTGATCCCCAATTCTAGTGCAGCTTCCAATGCGAGGATGCAGGCTTCATACTCAGCAATGTTGTTGGTTGCTTCAAACCCTAGCTTAACTGCCAAGGGTGTTTTCTTCAGGTGAAACCAGTAGGACTCCTATCCCATACCCTCTCTTATTTGCAGCTCCATCGAAGTATACCTTCCAGACCTTCTTTCCAATCTCCAGGACATCCTCATCGGGGAATTGATCATTAAATTGTTCTGATGACGCCACAGGGCAGCTAGCCAAGTAATCTGCAATGACACTTCCTTTTACTGACTTCTGTGTTACATACTTTATGTCGAATTCATTGAGAAGAATTGACCAACGAGCACTTCTATAGGATAAAACCGGCCTTTCTATCAAGTACTTCAGTGGATCCATACGACTTATGAGGAAAACCTCATACGACATCATGTAGTGACGGAGTTTCTGAGTTGCCCATACCAAAGCCACACAAGCCTTTTCTATGGCATTGTACTTCACCTCATAATCTGTCATATTCTTGCTTAGATAGTAAATGGCATTCTCCTTTTTTGACCCCTCAAGGTACTGAGCTAGCATAGCTCCCGTCGCGGTTTCAGTGACCGTCAAGTATAATAATAACGGTTCACCTTGTCGCGGGGGAACTAGAATTGGTGGATTACTCAAATACCTTTTAATAGTCTCAAAGGCTTCTTGACATTCTTCATTCCATACCTTCGGCACCGCCTTCTTAAGTAACTTGAAAATCGGCTCGCATACCATAGTCAAGTTAGCAATGAACCTGCTTATGTACTGAATTCTCCCCAAAAACCCTCGAATCTGCTTTTCTGTGCTAGGCGGCTCCATTTCTACAATAGCCTTGATTTTTCCTGGATCAACCTCGATTCCTCTCTGAGTAATCATGAATCCTAATAGCTTGCCTGCAGTAACACCAAAGGCGCATTTCTGAGGATTCAACCGCAAGTTGTACTTCTTTGCTCGCTCTAGGAACCTTTCTAGTGCCATGAAGTGTCCTTCTCGATCCACGGACTTCACGATCATGTCGTCCACATATACTTCCACCTCCTTATGGATCATGTCATGCAACAATGTTGTAGCAGCTCTCTGATAGGTAGCCCCGGCATTTCTCAAACCGAACGGCATCACTTTGTAACAATATGTTCCCCACTGTGTGATAAAGGCCGTTTTCTCCATATCTTGCGGCGCCATCTTTATCTGATTGTATCCGGAAAATCCATCCATAAAAGAGAGAAGCGCATGTCCTACAGTACTATCTACCAATACATCAATGTGGGGCAAAGGAAAATCATCCTTAGGGCTTGCTGCATTAAGATCTCGAAAATCCACACACATCCTCACTTTTCCATCCTTTTTAGGCACGGGCACTATATTGGATAACCACTCGGGATACTCCACAACCTGTAGGAACCCCGCATCGAGTTGCTTGGTTACTTCCTCCTTTACCTTCAATGCCCACTCTGGTTTCAATCTTCTCAATTTTTGCTTTACCGGCTTTTTAAGGGGATTGGTGGGGATGAAGTGCTGCATAATGTCTGGATCTATGCCGGGCATGTTTTCATAAGACCATGCAAAGGCCGTTATGTTGGCCTTTAGGAGGGCTATCAGCTTTTCTTTTTCAAATGGTGAAAGGGTTATCCCAATTTTAATTATCTTTGGCAATTCATTTGTCCCTAAATTGATTGATTCCAATTCATCCATGTTAGGTTCGGTGACACCCCTTTTCCTTCTCTCGACGAGCTCCGGGGGGACGTCATTCCTAGGATCTATATCCATGCCATAAATATCCATAGAAGAGAGAAAGGAAACACTGCAAGCAAACAATGTATAAAAGAAACACACTTCATTAAAGGAGCAAACAAAAAGACACAAACTTGAAAAGGAAACAAAACTTGGTGCCACAACTATGAAACGACTCCTAACTCCACAAAGTGGGATAGGCGGACACACTTTATTGAAAGCAAAAAAGACTCTAACTAAGGAACCTACAAGCTACTATCAGGCAGGTCATGATCTTCCTCTTCAAGGATCTCTGCAATGGCTCCATCTTCCAGGTACCAATTGTGAAGTGGCATGGTTGCATGGTGAATTGACGAATCTTGGCAATCTTCTGTTGCTGACTCCCCTAAAGTAAGAACCATATCTTGGAACATGGTGACCATGGTTTCGGAATCCATGTGCTCCACCCAATCTTCTTTCTTCTTTCCCACAGAATTGTGCCAACTTGTTAAGCTCTGAGGATTTGGCCCATCTGTAAAGTACTTGTCACAAAAATCCTTATCTGCCAATGCTGGATCAGAACTTGGGTAAAAAGTGCAATAGTGTGACGGCTCTTCCTCTTGTACACATTCAAACCCTATGGTAAGGACCATGTCTTGGAACAAAGTGACCATGGTTTCAGAATCCATGTGCTCCACCCAATCTTCTTCTTTCTTCTCCCAATAACTGTCATTGATGGCTTCATCATCCACCATTTCAGTGGTGATTGGATACCACTCGGTGAAGAAAATCTCAAACCCCAGGATTCTGATCTTGGTTGTTGGATTGAACATAGGCTCTGGGAACCCACAGTACAGGAAGTCATCCCCTTCCTTGATGAAATAGCCATTCAGAGTCGGCCTGTATGGTGAAATCTTAAAGTCTGGCACCCTTCCTTCTGCTCTAGCTTTTCCCTTCTCCTTATTCCTCCTTGTCATTTCTGCATAGTCATTCTTAGTGGGCTCATATCCTAACCCAAAAGTGTAGGAAACAACCCGACTTTGAACAGAATGGGGAATTCCTTGTTGGCGACGCCCTAGGCCCATACCCGGGAAGAAATTCATTTTCCGCATTATCTCACCAACATGTAAATTACCATGGGGACAATAGTCAAGGGGGATCAGTTCTTCCTTTTCCAACTCCTTTTCAATGCATTGCACATACTCAAACCCAGACAAGGGTATCTCAACTGATTCTGGTTTTATTTCACATATGGGTACACCCGCCATTTTCAAATCATAGTCCCCTTGAAGCGTAACAATGGCTCCCTCATGTGGGAACTTTACCTTTTGATGCAATGATGATGGTACAGCCCCAGCGGGATGAATCCAAGGCCTTCCTAATAATAGATTAAAACATGACGGCACATCCAGGACTTGAAACTCTACTCTGAACTCCGTAGGTCCCATGATTAAAGGTAAAGTGACCACCCCAATTACTTCTCTACGGGTATTATCATACGCCCTCACTGTCTGCCCAGATGGGGTGAAATCAGTGGGCCCCAAGCCCAAAACGGTTGCAGTTCTCAAGGGACATACATTTAGTGCGGAACCATTATCAATCAAAACTGTGGGAACCCTCTTCCCCATGGTGTCAACGGTTATTTGCAAAGCTTGGGAGTGGCTAGGTCCACTCTTAGGTAAGTCAGCCTCTGTAAACACTATAGTGGAATTCTTCGGAGCAGGGTTTACTAGATTCACCAATCCCTCAGGAGACAAATCAACCGGAACCTGTATCTGATTTAACAACTTCAACACTGTCTGTCTGTGCTTGTGAGAGGCCATAAGCAAGCCCCAGATGGTGATATTGGCATTAGTCTTCTTCAATTGTCGGAGTACTTCGTCCTCTTCTTCTTGCACATCAAGGCGCTTATCTAACTCACCCAGTGGATTATCAGATTCCAAGTGCGGAGGCTTGAAATGGCGGCCCCCTCTTGTCATGTGGTCTATTTCTTCATCACTAGCCCATATGTCATCAACTTCATTTGTGTCACCCATCAGGTCATCCCATTCAATCATGTCAATGTCCTCCATCTGCACCTCTTCGGGTATATCATCCCAGCCCGTAGGAATTATGGGCTCACTTGGCAATGGATCAGGATAAAGCACATAGTAATCAAACTTCCCCGAAGGTTCTCCCAATAACCCCACTTGAGGGTCTCCTGCTTCGTACCTTTCTTTCAACTGCTGTTGGATGGACTTCTTTGGCAATTGCAGGGTCTTTTGATCAATGAGGTCTTGGACGACCTTTCTCAACATAGCACAGTCCTCAGTGTCATGGCCGGGTATACCATGGTATTGGCAATATTGATGGGGTGTTTGGGGTCTTGGCTTTGGAGGGTGAGGTATGATAAGGCCTTGGTTACAGCATTGGTGAAAGGCTTGGGTCAAGGACATGGGTAATGGAGTGTATTGTCTTATGGGTAGGCAAGGTCGAGATGGGTCGGCTTCAATGGCATTTATGGAGTTGGATGAATTATGAGAGGGAAGTGGATTTTGGGTGACATTTGGGCGATTTGGTGGAGTTGGTGGTGAGATGATTTGCTTGTCAAGTAAGTCTTGGATCTCATGCCTAAGGCGATAGCAACGGTTGGTTGAGTGGCCTTTGGCTTGGTGGAATTTGCAGTATTCATTCTCATTGTAGCTCTTGGGCAATGGGTTTGGTGGTGGTCTTGGGTCGAGAGGTTTCAACAGGCCTCGGCTTTTTAGCTTTTCAAGTACTTTCTCAAGTGGCATATGCAGCTCGGTGAATTGGCGAGGTAGGTTGGTGTCATTTAGGGAGATAGGTTGAATGGGTTGGGCTATGGCATTGACCTCGGCATTGTTTTTCCCAGCAAAGTTTGGCCTGCGGCTCTTTTGGACTTCTTCTGTCTTAATTGACCCATCGGCAATGGCATCCTCAACTTGTGTACCCGCTCCGATAAGAGCCTTGAAATTAGGGAAGTAGTGAGCAAAGAGGTGCTTGTGATAAACCGGCAATAGGTTCTTAACCACCAACTGAATCTGATCTTCCTCATTCGGCCTATCTGCCATTTTCGAGGCCTTTTGCCTCCACCTTGTGATGAAAGAGGAAAAGGTCTCATTACCCCCTTGTTTTGTGGTCTCTATATCCCTTCTTGTGACATCCACCTCAGTGTTGTACTTATAGTGCTCTGAAAACTCATTACATATGTCCTCCCAAGTTCGGGTTCTATTCTCATCCAAAGCTAGGAACCATTTTAAGGCAGAAGTGGCTAGAGTTTCATGGAACATTTGGGCCAAGAGTTCATCTGTCGCTCCTCGAAGGTGCATAGCTCGCACATACATCTTCAAATGGGTCTTAGGGCAACCCGTTCCATCAAACTTTTCTAATTCGGGCATCTTGAATTGTAATGGAATACGAGCTTGAGGGAACAAAGATAGGGTACGTACATCCACCATGTCATCTATCCTACGGATTCCCTTTATAGTTCTCTCCAAGGCTTCTACCTTACTAGCCAACACAGAGTCTGTATCAGAGGTCTTCCCCTTACTTCCCCCTTCTAGGTTAAAAACTTCAGGTGATTCATTCCCTTTGGGCTGAGTGCTTCCCCCATCATTGGTCTTAGTGCCTTCTCCAGACTGGGTCCCATTTTCGGTGTTATCCCCCGGGGTACGGCCATTATTCTGTTCGGGTTCGGACATCTTATGTTGGATATCTTGGGCCATTTTCAATGCTCTCTCGGATACATCAGTGGTGTAATCAAGTTTGGTCATGATAGCCTTCAAACAAGTCTCAACATCAAAACCCCCTTCACTAGTTGCTTCATCGGCCATGTCTGACTGGTTGGTAGAATCAATCTTCACTAAGCGCCCTTGCTGGTCGCGGATCCAAGCCAGTACGTCCTTCTCACTCCTCTAAGAAAGGGAACAATCAGTCTCTCATCCTAAGGGTATGTCCTAGGCTTCCATATTTGTCTCAATGACTTCACGCCATATATACTCAATTAGTCCCTTTTAATCCAATCACCTTTGCAAGGGTCATGGGCGAAAGGTACGTATTAAGGATATAGGGTGCAAAGGTCCTCTATTAATTTTTCCATTAAGCACATCACAAACACGGTCATGATATCATTACAAACAATGTGGGTGCATAAGGGTGAAACCATAGTGTCCTACAAGTCTGTCTATATGGACTAATGATAGGGTAGGCTGGGGTCCTTCACTTGCTTGAGCAATCTTTATACCTAACCACATGTGGCATCAGGAACGCCGCGTGGGTCCAGCAGTACGTGATTAACTCATTTAATATACCCAAGGGCAAGCCCAAGGGTACTTGGCAAGAGAGGTTGAGAGCTTTCGCCCCAACTCATGGAATCAGGAAAACCAAGGTTGAGGCTAGGCCCGTCAGTGGCAAGGGACATCGATCCTAACATGCAAGAGTTTGCGCACACAATGCAATAAATGAAAGCACACAATCAAGCGAATGCAATGTGATTGATTTTAATTAAACAAAAGAAATTAACTTAGCCCAATCAAATTGTATAGAGTCTAGCCCACAAATCCCCAGTGGAGTCGCCAAGTCTGTGGACCCCAGAAATGGTTAAGGCCCACAGGAGGGTTTAAAAGTCGCCAATCTGTGGACCCAGGAAAAGAGGGCCCACGAATGGGTTTGGAAAAAGAAAGGAGTCGCCACCTTATTTTTTAAAGGAAACAAGGAAAACCCTAAAAACAGTTTTGTTTTAGGAAAACAAAAGATTGACTCCATATTTAAAAATGGAAAGGCAAATGATCTTTTGGAAACCAGAGAATTCGGGGATTCGGAGGCTAAGTTACGATATGGGAAGGTTCTAGGCAAAGCCTATAGGCACCCATATCGCCCTAAACGGTCTCTTAATTTAATTGGGCTAAATCAAAGTCTTAATCACACACAAATCAACAGTTATCATCACAAGACAGCATGCATATCATTCATTCATTCATCCATATAATCAAGTAAATCAAAGAAAAACAGAGAAAAAGAAAGAGGGAGGGGAGAAAACCTAGGATACTTAGTATCCTAGGGCGGACTTGAACCTCACGAAGAGCGCCTACGTACCATGTATGGAAGTACATGGATCAAAGTCCACGTAGTTCGAAAGGGAATAGGGTTATAACCTAATCAAGGCCTATGGTAAACCCTAAGTTTCCTTTCAAGTAAAACATGGTAAGTTTCCAAAATAAATGATTCTCAAAAGATTTTTGGTAAAATATGGAATTTGATAAAGATGGAAACTTTGATTTAAAAGGCAATTTTTAATGAAAGGATACTATAGGAATCTACCATATCCCTCTATTAGGAAACAACCCTAGGGGGGAAGAAAGGGAAAGTTTCAAAGGAAAGGAAAGAAGGGTGAATTGGGGCACCCTCATACCCTACTTACCTTAAGCGAAAGCAACCTGTCAAAGTAACCACCCTATTGCATAGGGTAATTACCTTATTTGTAAGATTTCATCTCGCAATAGCCAAAATAACCACCCCACATTGGTGGGGTAGTTGCACCTGTTGTACCTGTCAAAGCACCTGCAATTTCCATGCAAAACATACCAAAAATGCCAACCAAACAAACTAGATTCCAAATCAAGCCATTATCATGCCCAAACATGGGCTAACACATGCTCAAAATATCATATCAAGGACAAATAACAGATCTGGACAGAATTGAAATAAGGCTTAAAATCAACCACAAGTCATGCAACAACATGAATCATAAGCTAACAAAAACCCTAATTCAACCCTACATGCAATGACATGCAAAAAAACCCTAAAATCCACTACTATGAATGCAGAAAAATGTCATAGTTATCAAATATGCAGCACATATATATCAACTATGAAGAAAACACAAGAAAAACCCTAAGCTATCATGCTATATGCTACTTTCCTAATACAAGGATGAATGAAACCCTAGAATCGCAATTGTGCTCAAAATCACATAAAATAACTCTAAATCATGCAAAGCTCATCATAGACATCATGCTAATCATGCATATTAATCAATAGAAGCATCCACACATGAGAAAAATACAAGCTTGCACATGAAATATAGCTATTCTAAACATAAACTCAATTTCAGCACTAAGGAAACCCTAGAATCCCAAACATGCAGCAAATCACATGGAACATCATCCTAGCATACTAAACAGCCCATAAATATTATCCTAATCATGCATACATTCCAATGGAAGCAACAAAACACAATAAAAACATAAGCTCTAATATGCCAAAGAGTTATTTCATGCAGAAAACCATTTTAAGCACCTAAGAAACCCTAAAGTCCCAAACATGCAGTAAATCACATGGAATAACATCCTAGCATACTAAACAGCCCATGAATATTATCCTAATCATGCATACTAACTAATAGAAGTAGCAAAACACAATAAAAACACAAGCTTCAATATGCAAAAGTGTTATTTCATGTAGAAAACCAATTTCAGCACTAAGGGAACCCTAGAATCCCAAACATTCAGTAAATCACATGGAATAACATCCTAGCATACTAAACAGCCCATGAATATGATCCTAAACATGCACACTAACTAATAGAAGTAGCAAAACACAATAAAAACACAAGCTTGAACATGGAATAATGCTATCTTATGCAAAAACCCTAGTTTGAATGAAAGAGAGAAAGGGGAAGAGGCTTACCTATGGTGGCTGCTGTAGAGAGTCCTCCTCCTCTTATGTGCTGCTGGAAACAACCTCCTTCAAGCCTTCAAGCAATGCTCCAGCCCTCCTTCAAGCCTTCTCTCACACTCTCTCACTCAAAGTTTAAGTTAAACTACCCTAAGGATGGCTGCCATAGCCTCCAAGTCTCACTCACACTTCAGAAATTGCCTCCTCATTGCTGAAGTATAAGGGGGTATTTATAGGGCTTGAGGGGAAACCCTCAATGGTTGGGATTAAAACCCTAGGGATTGATCCAAGGGCTCTTAGAGGTTACCTTGGGGCTCAAGTAGGTCAAAAAGGGCTGAAATTAGGGTTAAATGGCGGCCAAAGGCGAGCAAATCCGAGAAAATAGGGTGGGAGCCGCGTCAAGGCTCAAAAAAGGAAAGTGGCTCGGGTGACCACCTGGGGCTGGGCGGCTAGCAGCCTGGGCCCAGGCGGCTAGCCGCCCAGGCCTGGGTGGTCACCCGAGGCCATGTCAGCTTATGCCCATTTTTGACCCTTTCGACTTCCAAATGTGTTTCAGGGCTCAAATTAACTCCGATTTTGACGAAACGAAAGCCAAAACGACCGTGTTTCGAAGGGGAATGTAATTTGAGTCACTTGAGGGCAAGAAACCCTAGCCATGGCTGCATGGTTGGGTCCTACAAAGGTGGTTAACCGCTATGCCTCACCATCGCTTAGCTTAGGTATGCACATAGGGTCGCACCGAATGCTTTCCAATTCGAAATTCAACCTCCCTAAACACATTTGGGGATGAAATTCAAGACCAATCAAGGTCAAATGAGTAGTCATAGAGTGAAAATCATGAGCCAATTCGAGCTAACCCGAAGTAGGTCTCTTAGCCAACCTGAGCCTTAATGAGCCATTCTAATCCCGAACCTCCAATTCATCGAATTGGTACCCACAAATACCTCAAATACAACCATATGAACTCCAATTGGCAACTTGGAGATCATTTCAAGGTCAAATGGAAAGTTTGTGATCAAAAAGACGATTATGCCCCTCAAGTCACAAAAGTTCTAATTAACCCTCGAGATCAACTCCAAATCGAACCAAAATTCATACACACCATCCTTAGGACCCTAGAAACTCAATGCAAAAGACTAGACTCAAAAAGGAAACAAAAAGACTCATGCAATGACAAACCCTAGCTAAGGTGACAGGTGGCAAAAATGGGGTGTGACATTCCCTAATTCAATAAGATGTATCTACTTAACTCACTTTGTGGAGTCATAGTATTGATACAGATTTGTTTGTTTTTCCTTCTTTCTTTTGTGTGTCATTCCCATTATTCCTAGTCAATAAAGTGTGCTTTCTTTCTCTATATATGCAGTGTCTCTTTTCTCTCCTCTATGGATATTTATGGCATGGATATAGATCCTAGGAACGATGTCCCCCCGGAGCTCGTTGAGCAAAGGAAAAGGGGCGTCACCGAACCTAATATGGATGAATTGGAATCAATCAACTTAGGGACGAATGAATTGCCAAGAATAGTTAAAATTGGGAAAACCCTCTCCCCCGTTGAAAAAGAAAAGATGATCTCCCTCTTGAAAGCCAACATTATGGCTTTTGCATGGTCTTATGAAGACATGCCTGGCATTGACCTCGATATTGTGCAACACTATATCCCCACCAATTCCCCAAAGAAGCCGGTAAAGCAGAAACTCAGAAGATTAAAACCAGAATGGGCCCTAAAAGTAAAAGAAGAGGTAACTAAACAACTAGACGCGGGTTTCCTCCAAGTTGTGGAGTACCCCGAGTGGTTGTCGAATATAGTGCCTGTGCCTAAAAAAGATGGGAAAGTGAGGATGTGTGTCGACTTCCGAGATCTCAACGCCGCGAGCCCTAAGGATGACTTTCCTTTACCCCATATCGACGTGTTGGTAGATAGCACGGTGGGACACTGCACTCCTCTCCTTCATGGACAGATTCTCCGGGTATAACCAGATAAAGATGGCGCCTCAAGACATGGAGAAAACAGCCTTTATCACGCAATGGGGAACGTACTGTTACAAGTAATGCCTTTTGGCTTAAGAAACGCTGGGGCTACTTACCAAAGAGCAGCTACGACCCTATTGCATGATATGATCCATAAGGAAGTCGAGGTTTACGTCGATGATATGATCGTGAAGTCCGTGGATAGGGAAGGGCATTTCAAGGCACTAGAGAAATTCTTAGAGCGAGCAAAAAAGTACAATCTCCGTCTCAACCCACAGAAGTGCTCTTTTGGTGTCACTGCAGGCAAGTTATTGGGGTTTATGATCACTCAGAGAGGTATCGAAGTGGACCCAGGGAAGATAAAAGTTATTGTGGAGATGGAGCCGCCTAGCACTGAGAAGCAGATCCGGGGTTTTCTGGGAAGAGTTCAATACATAAGCCGATTCATTGCCAACTTAGCCATGGTTTGCGAACCAATCTTCAAATTGCTTAAGAAAGGTGTGCCAAAAGTATGGAACAAAGAATGCCAAGAGGCCTTTGAGACCATTAAGAGATACTTGAGCAATCCTCCAATCTTAGTTCCCCCACGGCAAGGTGCGCCGCTTTTGTTATACTTAACGGTCACCGAAACCGCGACGGGAGCTTTGTTAGCTCAATATCTCGAAGGGTCTACAAAGGAGAATGCCATCTACTACCTAAGCAAGAAAATGACAGACTATGAAGTGAAGTACAATGCAATTGAAAAGGCTTGTGTGGCACTAGTATGGGCGACGCAGAAACTCCGGCACTACATGATGTCCTTCGAAGTGTTCTTGATAAGTCGCATGGACCCGTTGAAGTACCTGGTAGAAAGGCCAGTATTGTCATTCAGAACTGCTCGATGGTCAATTCTCCTCAATGAATTCGATATCAAGTACGTGAATCAGAAGTCTATCAAGGGAAGCGTCATCGCAGACTACCTAGCTAGCTATCCGGTGTCATCATCTGCTCCGTTTAACGATCAATTCCCAGACGAGGACGTGCTAGAAATTGGTAAAAAGACTTGGAAAGTTTACTTCGATGGGGCAGCCAATAAGAAAGGTTATGGGATAGGAGTCCTGCTGGTCTCACCTGAAGAGGCATTTACACCGTTGGCGATCAAGTTGGGATTCGAAGCTACCAACAACATTGCTGAGTATGAGGCCTGTATCCTAGCACTGGAAGCGGCACTTGAATTGGGGATCAAAGAATTAGAAGTGTTCGGGGACTCGGCGCTAATCATTTGTCAGATAAAAGGGGAATGGAAAACTCGAGATGAGAAGCTGCTACCCTACCATGCCTACCTGGAAGCTCTAACCAAGGAGTTCTCAGAGATAGAATTTAACTACCTTTCAAGGAACAAGAACCAGTTCGCCGATGCCTTGGCCACCCTAGCATCCATGGTGGAGATACGTGAAGGGGGAAATGTGAAGCCGTTGGTGATAGAATGCCGAGACAAGCCTGTGTACTGTTGTGCAATCCGAGGAGGAGAGGTAAATAATGGCCGTCCGTGGTTCCATGACATAAAGAAGTTCATTGAAGAAAGGGAATACCCAGAAGGAGCATCTCGTATCGATAGAAAAACCCTAAGGCGGTTGGCGAGTCACTATGTACTTTGTGGAGGAAAGCTATATCGGAGATCATACGACGGGATCCACCTGCTGTGTGTCACCGAGGAGGAAGCCGAGCATTTGATTAAAGAAATCCATGAAGGGACAGGGGCTCCGCACATGAACGGCTATATGTTGGCTAAGAAAATCATGAGGCTAGGCTATTATTGGTCCACCATGGAAAGAGACTGCCACGCACATGTCAAGAAGTGCCACAAATGCCAACTGTTCGCCAGTGGACAACATTTGCCTTCTATACCTTTAACAAGTATGTCGTCACCTTGGCCATTCGCAGTATGGGGGATAGATATCATCTGACAGATCAAGCCAAAGGCATCAAATGGGCATGAATACATCCTGGTCGCCATCGACTACTTCACTAAGTGGGTGGAAGCAGCGTCCTTCAAGACCTTGAATTCCAAGAAGGTAGCACAGTTCATACAGCACAGCATCATCTATCGATATGGGGTACCGCATGAAGTTATCTCAGACAATGGCCAGCACTTTCAGAAAGAAACCCATGAGCTCTTGCAAAAGTATGGCATAGCCCACCATCTGTCGTCACCATACCGTCCTCAGACTAATGGAGCGGTGGAAGCAGCTAACAAGAACATCAAGAAGATACTACAGAAGACTGCGGACTCACACACAGACTGGCATGAGAAGTTGCCATTGGCTCTATGGGGTTATAGAACATCAATAAGGTCGTCAACAGGGGCTACCCCTTATTCTCTAGTTTATGGAACGGAGGCCGTGTTGCCAATTGAATTGGAAGTTCCTTCACTAAGAGTTGCCGTGGAGAGCCAGATAACAGAAGTGGACTGGGTTAAGAGCCGCTATGATGAGTTAGCTTTACTCGATGAAAGGCGGTTAAGGGCGCTGTATCATGTGCAGGGGTATCAGCGGAGAGTTGCCAGAGCATTCAACAAACATGTCAAAGATCGAGGTCTAAAGAAAGGGGATGTAGTACTGAAAGAAATCAGAGCTCCAGTGTTCGATCCACGAGGGAAATTCAAGCCAAGTTGGGGTGGGCCATACATTATCAAAGAGATATTGCCAGCAGGGGCTGTTCGCCTCATGGATTTAGATGGAATTGAGTTCGCTCGTCCAACTAATTTGGATCAATTGAAGAAATATCATGTTTGAAGCCTGCTAGGTTGAAAACCCGTAAGGGCGGCCTAGGCAAAAGTTAAGGCATGAGAACTACGTAAGACCTGATTCTCCATTCAAAAACAAAAAAAAAAAAAAAAAAAAAAACAAAACAAAACAAAAAAAAAAGAAGAAGAAAAAAAAAAACCATGGAAATACGTAGGCAACCCATAAAGTTACCTTGGGTGTGGTCTAAATCAAACAAGAAAATCCCAAGTTTGATTTATTATTGGCAATTTATTCAAAACTAAAATTGATTAACATAGCAATTCATTGGTATTAAGTAAAAGAACTATAAATATGCCATAAATATCCTATTCTATTGAGTCTTCAGTTTTTCTTGGGCTTCTTTGCAGCTCGCTCCTCAGCTTTCTTCTTCTCTCTTTCATGTCTTCTTTTCTTCCTCAAGTCATGTTCATAAGCTGTTGTCACTGCTTCTATAATATCTTCTCTGCAAGATCCAAGTTCGTTGTTCTTGATAAGTCCAAAAATCCTTTCTCTTCGAGTAGTCTCTCTCTCACCTAAATTGCTTTTCAACCATTCCTTATACTCGGGGCTCATCATATATGGACCATCAGTATTCGTAACTTGGGTTAGTATCAACTTGCTAGGCCATCGGTCCTTCGCCCAAGTCACTACAGAAAGACCCGCGGGCACCACAGGATAGTCACCTTTCAAGGAAGTGGGTATGGTTTGCATGGCGCCCATCTGACGAAGAACCCTTGAAGGCCAATAGAAGGAAGTAGACCTCAGTCCTATGAGTCTCACCATGGCGCATCCAGAAGTCCGCAGAAGCACCTGGTCACTGCAGCCCCATATGAATACAAACCACTTGACACTCCTCTAAGAAAGGGTTTGGAAGTAACCTAGCCAATCTCTCAATGAAAATTGCCCAGGTAGTTCAATGCAGCGAAGGCAGTAATGCTGGGGCTTGTATGGTGTAATGGCAACTGGTGACAAGAAATTCAGTCTTTCAAGCAACCACATCTGCAGTAGAATGGGGCTACCTCCTAAAGGAACCTTTGGGTCCTCATGAGTTTTATCCAAACCATTCAGGGTTTCAGCTAGCACCATGGGAATCAAGTTATGGCCCTTGGCAAGGAGAGGAATCAAGTCACAGATTTGAATGGGAACATGTGGAGTACCAGTGGAAATAAGAAAACGACCAATAAGGCAAAAGGCAAGAGCATGCTTAATAGGAAAGGTAAAATTCAGAATACCTTTACTATCACAAGCTAAAAAAGAGGTTGCCAATTTTATCAAGTCTACCATATGGTCCTTTACAAACGTAGAGGCATATTGTGAGTGAATCCCAAGTAGATTGGAGAAAGAAGTAAGAAAGCTTGGGCGAGGAGTAGGGAGAATGAAAGGACCTACCGTTGAAACTCCATACAATGCACAGAATTCCTCCATGGTTGGGCACAGTTCTTCATAGTTGAAGCGGAACACATGAACTTGAGGATCCCAAAAATATGTAGCAGCAGTCAAGAGGTTCGTTTCAAGCCTCACATGCCTCAAGGAGAGCAATGGATCCAAGCCAAAGCACTTGAACTCAGATTTTGCTTCAGCACTCATAACTCTCAAAAACCCTCCTAAAAATTTGTCTAGAGCCTCCATAATTTCTAATGAATATTGTACAAGTAGGTTTAGGAACCTCTTGGATGTGTTTTTATAGGGAAAAGGTCACAAATCCAAGTTCAAATAGGAAAAAACCCATCAGAATAGGAAGTTTCCTATTCAAAGTGGGATTTCCGCTTCGGGCTCGGGTAACCACCCAGGCCTGGGCGGCTAGCCTCCCGAGGCCTGGTGGTCACCCAAGCCACTTTGTTTTGGTTTTGCTTCTCGCTTTGTCTCGCCTTGACGCGTGATCAAACCTCCTTCCAAATGAGATATTCAACACTTTTTGAGCTTAAAATCAATCAAATTCCATCTTGAAATCAATTCCTTGAATTGATTTTATGTTCAAAAGGGTTAAATATATTTCCCCTGTGTCATGCCAACTCAAGTGACAATGTGTTAAGTCACTTTCATCTTGCACCATGCTTGTTCTATCTTGATAAATTGATCATATATCCTCATTTCAAATCTTGATTTTCCATCCCACTTGGTTGAATATACTCATCACTTGAATATATTCTTCCATTTCAAAAGTGTATTCACTCTTTGAATATGCTTCTCAGCTTCAAATTCTCATTCTCTATCATACTTGGTTGAATATATTCATCACTTGAATATATTCTTCCATTTTAAAAGCATGTTCACCCATTGAATATGCTTCCTAGTTTCAGATCCTCATTATCACTTACTTGGTTAAATATATTCATCACTTGAATATATTTCTCCATTTCAATAGTATACTCATCACTCGAGTATACTTCTCAGATATTTTGCCACTTACTTGGTTAAGTATATCCATCGCTTGGGTATATTTCTCCATTTCAATGGTATGTTCATCACTTGAACATACTTCTCAGATTATTTGTCACTTACTTGGTTAAATATATCCATCGCTAGAATATATTTCTCCATTTCAATGGTGTACTCATCACTTGAGTACACTTCTCAGATTATTCTCTATCTTACTTGCTTAAGTATATCCATCGCTTGGATATATTTCTCTATTTCAATGGTATGTTTATCACTCAAACATACTTGTCACTTACTTGGTTAAGTATATTCGTGACTAGAATATATTTCTCCATTTCAATGGTGTACTCATCACTTGAGTACACTTCTCAGATTATTCTTATCTTACTTGGTTAAATATATTCGCGACCTGAATATATTTCTCCATTTCAATGGTATACTCATCACTTGAGTATACTTCTCAGATATGTTGTCACTCACTTAGTTGAATATATTCGTGACCTGAATATATCTCTCCATTTCAAAAGTACACTCATCACTTGAGTATACTTCTCAGATTATTCTTTATCCTACCTGGTTAAATATATCCATTGCTTGGATATATTTCTCCATTTCAATGGTATGCTCACCACTTGAGTATACTTCTCAGATTTCATTCTTAGATTACTTGGTTAAATATATCCATCGCTTGGATATATTTCTCCATTTCAATGGTATGCTCACCACTTGAGTATACTTCTCAGATTTCATTCTCAGATTACTTGGTTAAATATATCCATCGCTTGGATATATTTCTCCATTTCAATGGTATGCTCACCACTTGAGTATACTTCTCAGATTTC
>JBBPBK010000414.1:0-30000 GCA_039720395.1 Liquidambar formosana | reverse complement strand
CTTTCCCCAAGAGATGTACTTTCGTGTAAACAAATTATTATTATTATTTTCCTAATAGGATATCCAAATTTTGGATCTGATTAATTATCCAGGCACAAATAAAGTTCTTGTTCAAAATAAAACTTAACTAGTGACGAATCCAAGAGGGAGGAAAGTAGAAAGACATAACTTCCACTTGGGGAAGTCCAAAAAACTAGTAGTTCATGCTTTAGGGTTAAATTTGAATAATGTTTAAATAGATTAAATTCACTGTCACTAAATTATGGTCCAATTCAAAAACGAGTTAGCACATGACACCCCCCTCCTCTTTCCCCTTGTGGGGAAGAAAGCAAGACTTTTGCTTTTGGCCTATCACTAGTGAACCTGTTTGTCCAATCTAATCCATTTCATTTAGAAAATTTAAATTTACAAAAATGAAAAGAAGGGGAGGAGAGGTCCTAGGACCTTAATAAGAGGATTTTCATTTTTTTTTTCATTTTAATTTTTATTGGCTGTTAATCTATCTACCCAAACGGCAAGCCTATCCTCGAAAACTATGGTCCTGCGTACATCCCCTTGGCTGCACGCAGTGGCTTGACCTCTTCATGTATCTTACAAGGCAGATATTAGTGGGGTCCTAATCAGGGGTGGAGTCAAGATTTTTTCACCCTAAGAATTTTTTTTAGGAGAGGTAGTTAATGAGAGTTCATGCGCGTGCACAATTACAAGAAAAAAAAGAGAAGAAAAAAAAAGGCATAATGGGTAAATAAAGAAAATCTAATCCAACAATGGACTCATATGTCGCGATGGGTTGCAAAAAATGTGATTAAACGGTGTAAGAATGAAAGTTTTATATCATATGTAATTTGATCCCATATCATATATTCTCTGTATCCCATAAAGATAGGCTAAGTTTGACAAAATATGCAGTTTAAAAAAAATTATTATCGCATTGATTGTCATTTCTTAAACTCTACTTTTCAAAAGTACCAAATCTTGCTTGATATTGAGTTTTGTGTTAAAATTAATTATTGAAACAACTAAACGTAGTATAAGAAAGTTAAAAAATAAAAATAAAAATTGACTTTTCAAAGTGAATAAACATTTAGGACAAAAAGCAGTTAAAAAAATGGTCTATCTTTATGAGAGAGAGAGAGAGAGAGGACAAGGGAAAAAAATTTGTAAAAAGAAAAATCACAAGGGACAAATATATAAATATATGTAAAACATATATAGAATTTTAAAAATTTTCAAAGATGAGAAGGGTAAGGTGAACCCTTGGCTAGTGATGGCAATGGGATGGGATTTTTGGGTAATCCGTCCGTCCCGACCCTAATCGGACGGGGTTGGTATTTAAAATTCGAGTACAGGGGCGGGGATGGGAATGAAAGAGTAAACCTGTGATGGGTTTGGGGCGGGGATGGAGTAATACAAAAACTTGCCCCGCATTGACCCAACCTGATACAGTTCAATGTAAATAATTCTTCAAGATATTATATATATACCATAAGTTTCAAGCCACACTCTTCAACAAACATTGTTAGACAAGTGTAATAGATCAGATTATATAGAGATTAAAGAGTATAAGATGATTATTCCTTTCCACTGTGGGATATTAGAAGTATATTGTTTGGTAAAACAATGCCACTTGGGATGCAAGTGACTCACCATTGTAAATGCCCTTTGCCCTACATAAAAAATTCTCTATAATCTAAAGGACGTACCTAAATTCACTATCAAGTGAGCCACACATATATAGCAACTTGTTTTGGTTGATAGTGTAACTTTAAATTTGTAGAAGTTTTTCCCTAGTGGGATACCCATCCTGGCCCGTCACTTCTTTATAGTCTTGTCCCATTCTACCCTGATGCGGATTTGTGTTGGTTTGGAATTAGATTTTAGTTTCGGGCGTGGGGTAGGAATTGGGGTGTCCCGTCCCAAATCCGTCTCATTGTCATCACTACCCCTGGCACTAGGGCTGCAAACGAACCGAGCCAAGCTGAGCTTTGGAGTGTTCAAACTCGGTTCAGTTAAAAGCTTGTTTATTTATAAACGAGCCAAGCTTTAAACGAGCTTAATTTATTGTGTTCAAGCTCGGCTCATTAAGATTTAGAAAAGTTCAGGCTCGGCTCGGCTCGGCTCGTTTAACTAAACAAGCCGAGCTTGAGCTCGAGCTCATGTTCAAGATTGGTTTGATTTCGCGAATGTGAGTTTTAAACATTAAGATAAAAGTACACAGACCTTAAAAATCTTCCTTGGATAAGTACAAGATATAACTACTAAGGAAGTATTATCTCTTTCATGTTAATTGGTCCACTTAGCTAAGAGAAACCAAAAATAAATTAGGATATTTATACAAGGCACAAGCCCCTTAATGAGCCTACTAATAAGCTATTTTACGAGCCTTTTAACGAGCCTATTTACGAGCCTATTCACGAGCCCTTAACAAGCTTGTTCACAAACATAAACGAGCCGAGCTATGGTCTGCTCAAGCTTGGCTCGTTGTATTTAAGTTCAGGCTTAGCTCATTTATTAATCAAACGAACTCGAACGAACCTTTATCGAGCTTGTTCACGAGTTGTTCACGAACGGTTCAGTTCATTTGCAGCCCTACCTGGCACCCTCTTGCCTCTGCCCATGGTCTAGCCTGTGCTCACCACGCGGTCATGTTTGTCAATGTGAAGTCAAATGCATCTTTATGACTACGAAACTATCAAACTTACAGTGGTTGACAACAGACATAATTCAGTTGGAGTTAATGCGTCTTTCCGATTTAAAATTCTGGACTTGGGTCTTTGGCAACCAACCCCAACAAACTTGATTTTCATGAGGGAAAATGTTCAAGGTTGATGAGCTTCCCCACCCCCCACGGCCTTTTTTTTTTGGGACAACAAATGTAGGTAGACGATTTTAATTTTGTTTTTGTTTCATGTTTTATTGTTTTTCAAAATTGTAATATAGATTTGGTTTATCAAACAAGAAATAGACTATACCGTCTATACAATTATTCTTTAGTTAATGGATTGGTAAGTTGAGGAATTTCTCTAGAAAGATTCAAACCTAGGCAATATGATAACTATATCCATTTGACAACGGACTATCCATGGACGAAGGCACATAACCGACTATCTAATATTATTTACATTATTATTATCTATAAAAAATCATAATTGAATAAAAGATTTGAAGAAGAAAAAGACTTGAGCTAGCCATATATATAAATTTCCAAGGTGTACGAGAGGGTATGGAATTAACTCTCGTAAGAGAGTCAAAATTTCAAAATTCCTTAACTATGTTTGAATAAGGAATTTGTTTTCTTATAAAACTTTTACAAATTCTTTCTCCAAGACAAATTCCACCTAAAAATTCATTATCCAAACATAAGACATTAACAATATGGGTTGGGAACTTGGGATGGTGCCTATTCAATGCAGTGCATGGGGCTTATGGGCAGGGTAGATTGGGTGTCTAGTTGTTAGAGCATCTTTGGCCAGAAGGGTTAGCTATTTTAGTTTATTTATTCTTATTTAAGAGAGTCTAATAAGAATTTTCTTTTATTTAGGTAGAGTGAGTCTTCCAAGTATGTGATTCGGTCACGCGGTTTCACTGGCTAATGAGAGCAAAACAAAAAGGGATTGTGAGACAAAAAAGTATTCTAACAATCCTATTTTGTTTCACCCTCATTGACTTGTAACACCACATTAGTCGTATCACAATTACATATAAGTTTTTTCCTTCATTTGGGTAAGGAAGTCAAGAGATCTAGTTGAAACAAAGAACTCTCTATTAAAGTGAAGATTCTAGGAAGGTCATTAATTTCACACAAATCGAATACTCATAATTATCTCATCTACAAATTCAGTTTTCTTTTTGCAAATAAAAATACTCTGTATATGAAAAAAAATAAAAAATAAAAAAATTATATATTTCAGTTTGATTACTTTTTCCAAACCAAAACCCAAAGGAAAAAAAAATCAGTTTTTTAAAATTGAAACTAAGAGCAAACCAAATAAGAAAAAACACCGAACCAAACGGCCGATTGAGAACCAAATCATTGCTCCACATACTATAGAGAGCTTCCAAGGGGCAAACTAATTTAGAGAGTTTGTTAGTTAATCTCTTGGAGATGCTCTTACTCCCTACTTTAGTTTAAAAGAAAAAATAGTTAGTTTTTAGGAAATGCTTAATTTTATTATTTTTTATGAGTGGGAGGTCAGTAATGAATATGTTTGTCCAAGTCAATTTTATTAAATATAAAATATTAAATCAAAGTAATATATACGTATTATATAATATGTTATAAAGCAATACTGACTAGGACTCTAATTTGAGGGATTTTCATTTTATTTTTTTTTAAATTCAAAATTTAGAATTAATTTTTTATTTTATTTTATTGGTGGGTAGTCTATCCAAACCCTTGTGTTATCCTTACCATGGCCTTGTATGGTAAACTAGAAACTACTCTTTGAAGCTGCTAGCAGCCTAAAAAACCCCAATCCCTTGAACTCTGGAACTTAGACGGTCTGTGCTACTGTGCTCATCGTGCTACATATTATCGCGTGGTGTTCATGCATCTTTAAGACTATAAATGCTTGACAAGGGACACTGCTATGGTACTGTGGTAGAGTTAATGCACCTATATGACTTCAATGTGGAGTTAGTTACCAGTTGGGAGCAACAAAATTTATTTTGACATGGGATGTCGGTATTTTATTTATTTATTTTTCTTAAAGGAGATATATTTAGATATTAGGATCGATTAATTTTCTAGACATAGATAATATTGTTTCTCTTTTTGAATCTACTAGATATAGCACACGTGTGTTGCACGTGAATATTTTTAAATAATATTAGTTATACAAAATAATAAATACATAAAGATTTTATATTTTTTCATAAAAGATAAAGTTTAAAATTCAAAAGTATAACGAAAGATTAAAAACTTTTTAGATATATATTCAGAATTTTTTTTTCTTCTTCATAAAACGGAATATTTAAAGAATTTATATTCATATATATTATCATGCAACTTAATAGTTGCTCTAAAATAAGAATTTGAGTAAAAATCTTACTTTAATTTGTTAAGAGTCTGAATTAAAATTTAACTTTCATTTGTTACCAAATGATAAGAATGTTTATTATGTGTTTCAATTAAAGGAAAGGTAGATATGTATTTTTTTTTTAAAAGATAAGGGTATATTGGTTGTTCAAAAGTTTTTCTGAAATTCAACCTTTTATAGGTAGTATAAATTTGTAGAGCAAAACTTATTAGAGAAGGGAGAAGTCGTCGTTAACTAGAGAAGTGAGAAGTTGCCATTAATGGAAAAGGTGGAGAGAAGGTTGAAACTACTCTTGATGGAGAAAGTGGAATTTACAATCCGACTGTTTATTTATTATATAGGAATTATAATTTCCGTTTCCTTTGAATTCTTATTTGTGTTTTATATATTAAGGTATGTGTTTTAGAATATATTAAGATATGTGTTCCGTCGGTTGTTTTAGAATTATAGTTTCCATATTCCTATATATTTCTATTTATTATATAGGAATTAGAGTTTCCGTTTCCTTTGAATTACTATTTGTGTTTTATATATTAAGGTATGTGTTTTAGAATTATAGTTTTCATATTGCTATATTTCCTATATATGCAGAAGGGTAGGTAGTTGTGTATTTAAAAATTAAAATAATGGTATATTAGTCAATCAAAAGTTTTTCTTACATTCATCTTTTTATAGGTAGTATAGATATAGATTAGTGGTCGGGATAAACCTGATCGATAGTTAACCCTCAAGAAAATGAAAAATCGAACTTAGGACTTTGTATATGAGTTTTGAAACCTTAAGAACATCTCCAATGGATTGTTCTATGGGATTCTATTGCTAATTTATACCAGCTCCTCCAATTGGCATAAGATATTGCAATGCTAAATGATGCCATGCTATCAATCTAGCTCACTGTAGCGTGTAAAATTATAAAATTTGACACTGTCTCGTGTTGAAAAATAACAACGGTAATGTCAAAATAGCACAAACCATTAGAATTACCCTATCATACCTTCAAAGACGGTGAGGGGTACTACTCCTACACCGATCTTAATGTGGGGACAAACCTATGCTATTTGGGTTTTTTTTTATTATTTATTCCTGGAGAAAAATATTATGGAAATTTCATTTTTATATTAACACAATGCATGTTCTTTTCTTCCTTTTCTTTTTCCCTTTTATTATTATTATTTTTTTTTCAAGTGTCAGATTATTTCTATATGTGAATTCAAGAAGTGGCGTTTTAAATATAGGAAAATTTTACCCATTTTCACTTAGCCCCTTTAAAATTCAAATATTTTATTTTGCATCCTTCAATGACATGTGGATAGGTTGTTTATCATTGATTTCACTCACATTCTTTGCACGGAAAAGGATATAGTATCATTCCTTGAAGCTATAAGAAGGTGAAGAGAAATTGAGCCAAATTTGAAAAGGTAAACTCTAATTATTCCTCAAATAAATATCGAACTACACATTAGGCCCATTTAGTTCTAATATGTAATAGTGATCATGTTTTATTATTCATAAGCATTAGGCTCGTGCCGATGGCCCTTGGGCCTAGTGATTTGTTACACTTTAATAAGAACATGGGATTTACAGAGATCTTGATTTCAACTCCACGCTGAAACGTATGTGGATGTGTACAATGAATGCTATCTACATCCACATGAGGGATCGGAGGAGGGATTTAAAAGGCGAAGCCTGGTGTGCAAAAATAGGCGACCAAGGGGATAAGGAAAAGTTTTAATAAGTGCACAATCTAAGCCAAACTAGCATATCTACACCCACTCTCCTTTTTTTTTTTTTTTTGTTTTTTTTAACTTTTAAATTTTAAATTTTGGTGGGGGATTGGTGTGAAATAGAAATGTTTATTAAAAAAGCTTCAACCAACACAAGAATGTTCAAACATTCTTGATAATAATTAAAAAAAAAAAAAATTGAAACAAAGAGAAAAAAAGAAGAAGAGAGACTGTTCGTTCAAACAGAACATCAGGGGCATCAGCTTAATTGAAGCTGGTCCCAATACATATAGAGGTGGAGAATTATAGAAAACAAAACGAGAAGTTAAAGTACAGCCCTCCCTAGCCCTATCTATCTAATATAGCTGTGCACATATGTAGCCCTACTTGCCTTTCAAGGAACGTGCATGCGACACAAAAACAACCTTTGAAAGAAACTTGGCCATCAACCATTGCAATAATGGGGCGGGCTGAATATATAGATTATCAGGTATTATAGAGCCATCAACCATTGTCAATTCTTAGATGAAAGATGCCAGTCCCCCCCCTAGCCATAGACAGCCAATCTGGTGGGGCTTATTACTTGAAATACTTCTGTACTAACACTCCTGGCATGGCCCATTCTTTTGAAAAAATCCCTTAACCCGCATAGTACTCCATGGTGATCCCATGACAATTTACAATCCAATTAAAAGGGGTCTCATTAAGATAAATTTTCCACCACTGGCCCTGCAATTCTTGAGTTGTCAAAGGAGGATCCATCCGTGTTGAGTTCGAGAAATAACGAGTTGGAACGTGCTATGATGCTTTCTTATATCCGATAAAAGAAAGGATTCCATGGCTTTTGCGTTTGCGAGATCCCGATTAAACGGTAAATCTTTGCTTGGAAGTAGTCCCAATATGATTTAAGATGTAGGAGTTGTGTTCAGAAATTTAAATCTTTGGCTAACTCAAAATGAGATTGTAGTCCCAATATGATTTAAGATGTAGGAACTTTGTTTAAGAAACTTAAATTTTTGGTTAACCCCAAACGAGTTTGATTGGTTTTGACTTCACCATACTTTGGACCCAACCTAATCTAAATTTTAAAATTTTCAAGTAGGCCTGGGTTCTAAAGGATTGATTGTTAAGGCACCAATCCCCTCTGCTGTCAATCAATCGAGTTCCAAAAACACAATTGGTCTTCATTGTGAGCGAGAGTCGGCCCATCAATGAGTTGAAGAAGTGGGCCGAATTACTACCATCTAGCCCAGCCTTTTTTGGGTTTAAACTTAGCTTTTCTAGTCGAGCCCGGCTATTGCCCCCTATTTTGATCGCCCCTAGTTTAGGTTTTTAAAATTTAGTGCAAAATATAAAAGGTTTTTACGAAAACCAGCTACGCTGCACACTAGAAAATATCATTTTGAACAATTTTTTAGAAGAAAATTTTTCCAAAATCTATCATTGATGTAGGCTTTTTGGCAAAAAAGCTTAAAACACGTGGGGGCCGATCAAAATGGGGGGAGCAATAGCAGTTCCCTTTCTAGTCTCTTCAAGAGACTGACCCAAACCTAAGAGCAAGAGATCACAGATTCACAAGCTCAAAAACCTCAACCCCAGTCCACTCACCTACTTTGATTTTGAAATTTGCCTCCAAGTTGCTTGAAGTTGGCCGAATTCAGTTTCGGAAGGGGTTGCCAATTCATATATATAGCTAGAGAAACATTTTAATTTAAAAGAATTCAACCCTCTTTAATTTTATTTATTGTGTTTAGAAATTTGGCAAAGAAACAAGGAAGTTTAGATTTTGACATATCCTATCATTTCATATCTATATATATATATATATATATACACATATATTTAATAAAATGATCAAAAAATATGAGCCACATTTCATTGAAAATGGAACAATTAAGTTGAATTCAGAATTAAACCAATATAACTAAAGCAAATATTATTCAGGCACACAATTTGTCCACCATAAATTTGAAAAGGTGCAATGTTAAATACGAGCCTCGCCCCATCTAACCAATATCTTCTTTTTTCCCAAATTCATGGTAAATAAAGAAACTGTGACAACAAGGATAGCTCTTGTTTGTCATGCTAGGATAAGTCTTTAAAAAACAGTGCACCCACTTAATGGCTCAGACAAAAGACGGCAAATAATACACCAAAACCTTCATAAGAAATACTTCCCTAAGGCAAATTATAAACGCCCAAAAAAGGCATCATCACTGACCCAATCCACAACTTACCATTCTTCTCCTCCACTTCACTAATAAACCTCAAACTCTTTCCTAAACTATCTTCCAAAACCTCCAAAACTTCCCCTTCCTCACTGAGCCTTATAGCAGTTGCATGGGGCTGTCCTCCTACTAACAATGAGTGCAGTTGCTTGAAGCTAAATGGAAGCTTTAACAATACATTCCCAATCCATGGATTCGATATAACCCAATGCGCGAAAAGTCCCTTTTTCGCATGCAAAGCCACCCAAAACTCCCCATTTGAATTTCTTCTAACATTGTCTGGAAATCCTGGTAGCTCAGCAAATGTATCAACATTTCCAGCATTAGGACCATGAAGCCAAAGCCTTAGGATCCTACAAGTGGTGGTTTCGGCTACTAGCACGAAGGAGCGGTCTTTGCTCATCGCGACCCCATTGGCAAAAGAAAGGCCTTGTAGTAAAATCGTCACTTCTCTGCTTGATTTATTGTATTTCATCAACCTTCCTGTATTGTCCCCACTTAGAACTGACGACATGAATTGTCTGTAGATAAAAAAATGTGCATAAATATTTTAAGCTTGCAAGTGTTTTTCAAAAGCAACTTTAAGGAAGGATTATTTCTCATTATACATCTTGAATATATATTCAAAAGGAAGAATGACCTCTAAATGCAACTTCAACTTAATTCCCTTTATGACCTTTAATTTTACTCATCTAACTTCAATTGGAAAGTAGGTGTTGTTTGCCTCTTCTAGAAATTACTTCACAATGGAACTACTTGAATATAAAACTGGATTAAAACCAATTAATTTACATTAAGGATTACTTTAAAATTACATTTAAGTAGTTTCAAACAAATCTAAATTTTTATAAGCTTAATGCCATCTGAAATTGCCTCCATATAAATTTCTTTTGGGCATGTTAGAAGATTATGTAGGAGTTCATAACCAAAGTATATGGTTGAAGACTTAGAAGTCTCACATCCCAGTGCCTTCACATTTTTGTTTTTGTTTAATACAGCATTAAATAAGCCACTAGATGTAACATTCAAACATAAAACTAATTTGATTAAAAAAAAAGGTGAAAGACTACCTTCAACACAACCTTAATACTACATGAATATAGTGTCACATATATAACTAAATTACCTTCTTTGGAAGCGTGTGCTTGTATCTGTGAAGTAAATCACATCTTCGTGTTCGTCGATGTCCATATCATTGGTGAAGCGAAGGGGTTGGCCTTCAACTTCTGTGACTACATGAGTGGCCAATCCTCCATTAGGACCCACTACTTGAAGCCCAAAGTAGGCGTCCGCAATATAGAGGTCTCCGGTCTTTTTATCAAACCTTAGTCCTAATGGCCTTCCACAGACATGCTCCATTTCTGGCGCAAATGGGCGCACGCATTCCTTCCTACTCCATGAAAATTCATGAGTTTTTGATTTAAAGAAAAAAAAAAAAAACAACGATCACTATAAAGTGAAAAATATGAACATTATAGTCATGAGTTAAATGTGTTATTGGGAGCTCTGCCTTTTTTCAAGCAACGGCATAATGCATTGTCAACAACAGCTACTCATAGAAGAGAATTCAAGTGTCAACAAACAATTTAATAAGACATATAGTGCATGTACAATGACTGGAAGACCAATAAACAAGTTTGTTCCTGGTTAGAAATTGTCTGTGATAGAGTCTTAGCTTGTCCCCTAATTTTGAGAAACCTTATCTAACCATCTGACTTTGTTTGGCACTTCCAAATTAAACAAAATTATATGAACCTCCTCTGATATATAAGTATCATACAAGAACCTTGATACATCTAGGTATCATACACGGGCCTCTTTCAGAAATCCTTTGAAATGACACCAATTTCTCTCAAGGGTTTATGTATATGGACTAGCACTTTTAGAACATAAAAAATCTCTTTTGCTTTGGACTTAAAGAAGAATAGTGAATGCCACATCAATCAATTGATGAACCTAATAATATTATTCCGTACATTTATCGGCACTCCCCTTGACATTAGAGTAATTACTTCAATTTAGTCATTGGTTTTTACTACAATTTAGTCATTACTTTTTATTAGGTCATAGTCTGTAGATTTTTTCTATGGACATATATGGGGGTGGCAATTATTTGTTCAACTCGTTTGCCTAACTTGGTATGACCAAAAAAATTTCACATATAAAATTCCTATTTAGTCATTACTTTTTATTAAGTCATAGTCTGAAGATTTTTCTATGGACATATAAAGGGGTGGCAATTTTTTGTTCAACTCGTTTGCCAAACTTGGTATGACCAAACAAATTTTCAGATAGAAAATTCCTATTTGAAATGTGGACATGATTTATTGGTGTGAAACCCCCAATTTATAGTTCTTTTTAATTTTAATTTTTCCCCTCACATTGGTTTTACAGCGTGACCTGATTGGATGATGACCCATAAAACCCGTTCAAACAGAATGTGCCCACCAATAATCCAAACCTCATCAACCAATTTGCAGAAGAAATCTCAGATGAGCTAACCCTGGGTTTTGTGGGTTGCTTTCTAGTTTTCTTTTTTATTTCAAAATCTATTTTGCCATCTCAGGGGTTTACAAAAAGTATTGTGCCATCCAAGGTAACAAGATAAAAGAAATACCATAAGCTTTTTGTTTGGGTGCTGAGAAAAGGGAACGAAAAGGAAAGAAAATCAAAATTTTAAATCACACGCTATTGACATGATGTTTTGGGTTTCCAAATAGTGGAAAAATTCGATTCAACTGAGCAAAATAGATAGAAATTCAAAAGTTTATCCCCTCCCCACCAATCCAGAAATGATATATGTTACCTTTGAGAAGTGGTGACAGCGAAATCAATCCAACCAAGGCCATCTCCTTGCCACTTGAGAATCCGGCCATCGGCGACACCGGTGTAGGGGCCCTCTCCGTTAGGATCGAAAGCTAGACTCTCCGGTCCGACGGCTCCGGGAATTTTGATTATGTCTGCGGTGTGGAGCTGGTCATGGGACCCCGGTATGGAGGGTGGCGCAAACGAATTAAGGTTTAAAGCCAAGACGATGGAGAGGACTGCAAGTGTTGTTGCAGTCAATCTGAGCTTTGAGTTCATTGCTTCTTTCTACCCAAATTAAAGAGAGAAATTTGAGATGGGACAAGTTTATAAGTGAGGCTCGCTCTCTCTCTCTCTCTCTCTCTCTCGGTAATTTTTGCATGAAATTACACTCCTAAAGGGTGTGAATCTTAAAAAAGGATTCATACATCAAGGATGACTATTTATTACTGGCCTTATAATTGTGACCCTAACTCTCTTCTCTTAAAAGAAGAGCTTGGTGGTTCCAATCTCAATTGGTGGTTTGAAAAAAACAAATAAATAAATAAATAATAAGAGAGTGATCGAGGAGTAGAGGAGACCTATCCTCTGAGAAAAGATGCACGGTAAGATAAAAAAACAAGAAAAAGAAAAAGAAAAATGGAAAAAGACTATTACCAAGTTTATTAATCCAAAAGATAAAAAAGAAAAGGAAAAGAAATAGGGCTGAAAGTTACCCTTGTTTATCAGAGCCAAGTTTCGATCTTGGGACCTGTGGGTTATGGGCCCACCACGCTTCCGCTGCGCCACTCTGATTTGTTAGACTATTAAGTACAAATGTACAATATAGTAATATATTAACTAGTGAAATGTTTTTCTTTTGCTGATTAAAAATTAAAAAGTGTCATTGCTAGTTAGCCCTACACTTTGTCTTATTATGAGAGAATAAGAGGGTGAAGTAGTGGGATCCACTAATATGGTTAAATCTTAAAAATTGAAACAAAACTAAATTTACATAGTAGGGCAAGATTGTAGGGCAAGGTGTGGAACTAACTAGCATTTCCCATGAGAGAATAGGGAGGAGGTTAAAGTTGTGGGACTCATTGATATAGTTATATCTTACAAATTGAAACAAAACTAAATCCACATAGTGGGGCAAGATTGTAGGGTAAAACAGTTGCGATTACATAATTTTGTTGACTTTCCACCTAAATAAGCAAGGAGAAATTAGCAATAGGTACATGTTTCCTAATCTGTTAAAGTGACAAGTCACCAAAGAAAACTCTTTTTGCCTACAATCTACCAACAAAGCAAAAAGACCACGTTTTCCCATTTTTGGGGCTAACGGCGTCACTAAAAATACCACCACTACCCTTGCAAATATATATGGGCAAGAGATCTTATTGATTATGCTCCACGATTTCAGGAATTTAACAAATTTGACTTACCTAGAAAATGTTAATTACAATTATAATTGAATATATTTACATACAAGGAAAGATAGGAGAAGGGAATGAAGGAAATCACGTTAGAGATAACTGGACTTCCCTTGTTTATCATTCCAGATTTGACTTTCCTTATTTTTTGGGTCAATGTTATCATCCTTAATATGCCCACCCTATTTTGCCTCCTTTTCCAATTTGAATGTCACCGTCTTCTCCATTTTGCACCGGCATGCTGTGAAGAATACCCAGTTTGGTTTGGTGGTTGGAGTCCTCAGCTGTTGTTGGGAAATTCTAATGTAACTAATAATGTAATTCCAATTAGTTATACGAAATTCCAATGTAACTAATAATGCAAGAAAGTTTAGAAAACCCATTACCAACATAAAAACCCCCAAATCGGAAATCAAATAAAAACCCCAATTCCAATTAGTTACATGTAAAATCAAATAAATTGAACATTTACGTCATAAAATCTCGTAATTAATTTGGCATTCATTGCAACAATTACAACAATGGCGGCTCATGGTTATAAGTGGATCGTTATGGTATAAAAATATAGAAAGAATCTTGGGAGAAAAATAAGGAGGGTATGGTTATGAGAGAATTGTTATAGGAGAGAAATTAGGAGAGAATCTTGGGAGGAGAAAAATAAAAAAAAGGAGAGAAAAATAAATAAAGAAAGAATCTTATTTTAAGGAAATATCCGGATTCCAAGGAATTTCAATCTTTTACGTTTTCAGAAGGAAGGTGTTTATATTAGAAGAAAGGGGCATTTTTGTCTGCGGGTTAAAATGTGGACCTGAGGCTTAAGTTTCTTTTTAAGTTATACTTGAGCCTACAAAAAAAATAAAAAATAAAAAAATAAAAATCCACGAGGTGTGGCTCAGATGGCCTCATGGTTGGAATACCAACAATAAAGTCTTGGGTTCAAACCTTGTGGGCAGCCCTCCGCGCGTAATAAGTGCAGTAAAGGTTGGTAGGACATACCTCCATTGATGGGTAATCAATTCCTGAATCTGGGTGTGGGTATGAATCCCTGTTGCTGTGCAAGTCTGTGATTTACTGGTGTGTGTGTTGTGGGCCGGTGCACACATCTGGGGTTTGCCTTTCTGTCCTACTCCAACTAACGATATTAGATATCGATTGTGAAGTCGTGGAAGATAGGTTGAGAAGATTCATCATCGAATCCAAAAAAGAAAAAAAAGGACTTGTGGTCAAATGCCCCAATAAGCGATTGGATGATTATCTTGACCTCTCTCACTCTCTGCATGCGAGTTCACGCACCCATATATTGCAACTTTGGTCAACAATTTACAAAGTTTAGAAGAGAATGTTTTGACCCTTTATTTTCTCTCATAGAATGTTGGGTGAAAGACAACACGTGATTTTACTTAGGTTTGCACGTGATTCTACCGGATCAGGAAAGGAAAATATGGGGGGACTACTGATTGTTGGGGTTGGGGCAAATAAAGGTAATTATTAAAAGAGGACTAAAACTCTTATATTTCTTTCAAAGTGACAATAATAAATTTTAATTTTAAAAAGAGGGGATTTAGGGTCAAATATCCATTATACCATTTTAGTAAAATTTTTTCTTTTTTTACCTTATCCAAATCCTAACAGATTGTTCTCCTCTCTCCTTATTATAAACTTAACTAAAATTTCTGCTGTGTTAAGAAAGAGGGTTTTTTTTTTTTTTTTTTGGGACATTGCTTATTGAGAAGCATGATTTAAATTTAATTCACTTACCCACCATTGGAAAAAAAATAAAATAAAATAAAAAGCTTTTCAAATTCAAATGTATAGATTATTATTCTAGTTGAAATATATATATATATATATATATATATGATTGGTTTTTTTGAATTATGTTTTGAGACTTTTAAATTAGGAGAGAAGATATTGGTTTAATGTGAGAATGATATTTAGGTGGGATAAACAAATAAATAAAAAAATAAAAAATAAGGAGGGCAAAATGCTTATTGGCATATGTAGATCCCTTCTTTTGGGGATTTAAGTTCACCACTATCATTTTAAATGGAAGAAGAGAGATTTGACACTTTATTTGGAATTATTTTCATTAAACCCACCATTTTGTCCTTCTCCCTTACATCTAAGAGAAAGAGCCTGCTTAATTCAGGGGAGAAATGGAGAGAGTGGAGACAAAAATGATCATTTTGTTTCTCCCCAAATTGGGGAAATTTGGAGAAGAGAAAAGAAAGGAAATAAGTAACTGATTAAATAACAAATATACTCATCTACAACTTTTGTTTAGGAAAAATTAGGAAAATGTGTTAAAAAATGAAACCATTTAGGAAAAAAGGGGATATAGTCCATTATTTATTTTAAAAGAGTAAGCGAGACTTTTAATTTTTTTAAGAGGGCATCTTTATATAATTCCTATTAAGACCTTTTGATAAATATTCAAAATCATTTTCTTGATTAGATTAAATTACCAAAATACTCTCTTCCATGTGCATTAAATTATGTAGATATCCCACCCTATGCTCCCTTCTCACTCTCGTCTCTCATTCTCACTTATAAGGACATTCAAGAGCCATCAAGGGCCAATGCTTTTAACTCTCACTCTTATTAACATTTTTTATTTTTTATTTATTTATTTTTTGGGTATGCATCATTTATAAAAATCGATTTTTTTTATAGAAAAACTAACTTACAAAAATAACAGAACTATAGCCAAAACCAGTTGTGAACAAAAGCTTCAAAATTTGTATGGGCCTATCTTGCCATAGCATAAGCATCCCTGTTCATAGCTTTTGGCACAAAACTGAAACTTGCATTATTGACCCCTTAAGCCCTTCCACAATATCATCTATGATGGCTACATGAAAAAGAGGGAGAGAGAATGGGAACTATAGTGAGCTGTGAGAGGGTGGGAGGATGGAGAGAGCTGGGAAATTAAAAAAAGAAGGGTGTTTTTCTTGGGTAATTTAATGCAATATATAAGGAAAACAATTTTCATAAAGAAATAGGGTATAAAAGGGATTATCTTATTATCCCTTCCTTGAAGAAAAAGTCTCACTTGCCCTTTTAAAATAAATAAAAAAGGCTATGCCCCTTTTTCCTAAATACTTCCTTTTTTAAACATATTTTCCTAATTTTCCCTCTTGGTTATTGAATAATAAGGGGTAATTTTGGAATTGCCTATCAGTGTTCTTTTTTCTTCTCTTATTTTATTTCGGTTTAACCAAGCAGGATGGAGAGAAAGTTACTTTCTCGTCTCTTCTTTCTCTTCTTAATTTCCTCATAATTTTGGAATTGTTTGTAAGTATTCTTTTCATTTCTCTTTTCTCTTCTCTTCTTTTAATTCAGTTTAACCAAGAAGAAAAGAGGGAAAGTTAATTTCTCCCCTCCTCCTCTATGTAGGTCTCAAATTTCTTCTCTCTCCACCAAATTTTGTCCAACTATCTTGTCCTTTTACATGACCAACCTTTTTTACAACAACCCACTTGAGCATTTGCCATTGACACCCCCTTGACCTGCTCGCAAACACCTTCTCTTGGTGGTATCAACTTCTAGTTCAAAGTGTTGAATTAATGTTGTCTGTGAGACTGTTTAAACCCAAAGGTATTGTTTGGTTGGGGGGAATCATTCCCAAGAAAGGGGTTTGATTCCCCATTACCATGTTTGGCAGGACCAAATGGAAGAGAAAGTAGCATTACTTGTGCACTAGGTTTCCCACAAAAGGGGGCCATCCTAATCCCATATCCAACATGGGTTTGTAAAATGATTGCTGGGAATGCCTTTTATAATAAAATAAAATGACAAGCGTGTCCCTGTGTTTTAGTAAGAACAAATTTGTTATTCCAACTGTGTCCCTTCCCTCCACGATTACATCCCAAACCCTAGCTCACTCTTTCTCACTACTCTTCACACGCAGCCGCCACAGCTTGCACATCAGCCACTTCACCGTCGCCTCTTGTTCATCTTCTCACTTGATTTTGCAGCAGCCTCATCTGTCGTATGTCATTCTTGCAATATCTTCACAGTCGGACGTCTACACCGTGCAATATCTTCACGCTTGGTTTGTAGTTTTCAATCTCTTTGTGAGGTTTGGGTGGATGATGTGCAAGATTGAGGAGATGGGGGGAAATGGTGTTGGTGGATCTGAAATTTGATTTTGGTAAAGTAAGGGTATTGTGGGAATTTACTATATTTGGGAATCACATTCCTAACCCAACCTAACCCAACCAAATGTGGTAATGGGAATGTTATGTAGGAATCACACTTTCTATTACCACAAACCAAACGTGGGGATGGGTATCATTTCCTCACATTCCCATTCCCAAGTAATGAGTCATTCCCAGTAATCACATTTCCATTCCCCGAACCAAACAAAGCTAGGAGGGGTGTCTCCAACTCTTCTTTGGTCGTTTAGTCAAATTAAGACCTCAAAGTAAGTCTACCAAATCAAATTTTGTGCTTGAGCCCAAGCAGCTGGGACTGGCATGCGCACTCATTACAAATCACACTCACATACACTCTTTTTTTGGGGCAGAAGGTAAGCAGACTGAATTAATCGCCCGCAGAATTCCAATAGATCGTTATATGAGGAGTTAATTGAGGGTGTCTATAGCATAAAAATTTATGCTACACCAATCCATGCAGATGAAATTATATCTAAGCTAGATAAAAGAAGAGCAAAACTTGATGTCACACATCTTGCCCATTTGGATTAGGTTCCTCAACGTCTGCTACGAACCACTTGTTGGTCCTCTTCTGAGCTAATGACACCTGCAGAAGCGGATAAAATTTTAAAACTGATTTATGTTTTTTATTTTTTCATTTAAAATTTTGAAAAGGCTTTACATTAAGAAAAGAAAACTGAAAAGCAAACCAAATACCCGTTTATCCCAGTCAGTTCGATAGGTGATTATAACCAGTACCACAGTTTGGACAAATACTCCAAACAACATTCCAATCCAAACACCCTACAAGACAAATTATTGCAATAATTTCAATGATGTAAGAGCGGAAAATGTGCTTATTGAAAAAAAAAAAAAATAATAATTTACAATAGAGTATGAAAATATTTTATATGGCATCAGAATAATCTAATGGAAACATTAGTAGTGTTTTATTGAATCTATTTCTTTTATCTAATATGTGAACAGGGGAGGAGTCGGGAGTTATCTCCAATAGGGCACTCTGCTATGATTCTGTGAAATGTGAATTGGGAACTAAAAGCTTTGGAAAGCATTTTTTTTTTTAAAAACTATTACTTTTTGGTAATCATTTTCTAATTTAATACCAATAAAAGGATATTATTGTCAACTTATTACAAATTGACTGTAAATATGATTTAAAATGACTAGTAGTTTCCTCTTTTTAGCATTATGTTGAGCAATGGTCATCCAAAGGTAATATCACTCCCAAAAAAAAAAAAAAAAACTTGGTTGAGGCAGTGGGGGCACATGCCCCCAAAGGCCCCCCCCTGGCTCCGCCGGTGTATGTGAATGATTTAAACTTATTGGTTAATTTCCTTTTCTTTGTTAGCTCATATCCAAAGTTAAACTACAAATGTATTCTGAAAAATAAAAGGATAGCTCACTTTGACTTGCATATTGAAAACATAACCGAGGACGACTCCGATAGGAATCCCTAGTAAGTAATAGCAGGCTATGTTTACGTATGCTACAATGCTCTGCCAGCCAGCCCCAACAGCAACTCCTGTGGAAGAAAATGATTTAGCTACATGCATGTTCTGTTAAAAAAAATGTATAATTAATTTTTCCATCTTTAATTAATAACAAAAAAAAGGGGAAAAGAAATGCCTAATATTCTCCAATTACCATGCTGCTGCTCATTATTTAACATTCCCTTCTGGTTCATTAATTCATTGTAATTATCAATATATGATACACCAGTAAGTTAAGGGTCATGGTCCAAATTATCCTATAAACTCTATAAAAATAGAAATAAAGATGGGGGGATTGTCATTATTATTTGTTTACCAGAGAGAACTGGTTGAACACTGTTGAGAAGTAAGGAGCAAGCTAATAGAGGTGAGAGACCAGCAACTGCTTGAGCCACCTCCTGACTTGTTGTGAAAATGTAAGCGAGACTCCCCCTGAGGAAGAGAAAAAGCAAAAATAGCACAAATCCAATGGCGAATGATGTTATCACTGTCATCACAATCGAGAACTTTGCAGCTCTTGCGCTCCCTCTTCCAAGCTCATTTGACACCCGGACACTGCAAAATTTCCAGCCAAAATAGAGTACAAGAATTAGGTTGACACAATACATACATTATGCTTTTGTATATGTAATTGTCAAGGATATAGTTAAAGATCGATGATGGACCATCTTATGATTCAATTTTAATCAATCAAAACGGGTAAGTGAAGGAATATTGTATTTCCATTTTACGAGAACAAATTTCTGTGAGTCATTTTGCATGATCATTTATTCTGAGAGGTATTAAAATACACCTTGCTGCAGCCAAGAAACCAAGAGATATCATCAATTCCCACCCATTGATGTTAAGGCTGTAAACAAGTAACATATTCGAACCATTTAGATAATGGAGTCAACACAAAAATAAAGGTGAAAGATCGAAGAAACTAACACAAAAGAAATAGAGAGAAAAGGGAAAAAGAACGAGGGGGTGGAGGGAGAGCACGAAAAGAGATTACATTACCAGATAGAGAGAGCATCAATTTCAACCTCAGCATTTTTCATGTGTGCCGTTAAAAGAACCAGTACTGTGTTGTACCAGAGCTCGAGACTGTAAAGAACAACATGAATTCAAATCAAAATCTCCACATTTATGTGTTGAAGGAAAGCAGTAATGTCAGTCATTTACATCATATATATGACATATCTTCTATACTTAGAAGTATGTTATTTACAATTGGTGTTGCGCTTAATTGAACTTGGTATGGATATGCTCGTCATTGAAGGAAGAAGCTTAGAAGTATGTTATTTACAATTAGTTTTTTTTTTTTTTTTTTTTTTTTGGGGGGGGGGGGGGGGGGGGGGGGGGGGGTGGGGGGGGGGGGTTTAGTTTCAGACATTAGCTTGTTCTAGTTTTGTTTGTGAGCTGGATAGTGACATATGATAGGTCACCAAGACCAGTTTGGTTCTTTTTTTCCCATTTTTTATGTCGATTGTATTTTTCTTCTCTTTCATCTAATAATTTTCTGAGCCTATAGCGCGCACATGATTTGAGGCCTCTGGGGACAGAAAGTGCTTTTGATCAAGAAATTAAAAACTTCAAGTTGCCTCTAAACTAATTTGTTTCGACAACAAAATGCTGCCATTCTGGGTTTATTCCTTTGAAAATATGGATCATTTGTCAGGCCTAAATCCAACCTATATTAATTTTAGTTCCTATTTAGTCATGAAATGACTAAAATTCCACTCCTAGTACTAGAACACTATGGAGCTAGAAGTAAAAACAGAAGACCTTTTTGAGAGATTAAAAACTTCCAAGTTGCCTCTAAATTAATTTGTTCCTACAACCACAATGCTGGGGCTATTCCTTCACAAATATGGACCATATATTTGTCAGGCCTAAATCCAGCATAGAAACTATAATTTTAGTCCCTATTTAATTATGAAATTACTAAAATTCCACTTCTAGTAGGCCTTACCAGAGCATAACACCAGATGACAGAGAAAGTTTGATTAAAGGCCAGAGATCCTTGAATGCTAAGGTTGAGAAACCCTTCCAAGTTTCACGGCACCCTCCACACATAACAAACATTAGTTGACCGATATTTGGGATCCAATATGCCAAAATTGTCGATACCATTACCCCAGGAATTCCCAGCTTGTACTTCACTGTCAAAAGCCATGAGAGAAAGATGTGGATCGCAAGCGTAAATGCTGCCAAGTAGCCAATAATCATGTTCTTGCTCTGTGCTTGTAGAAACATTTGGCAGGAGAAGGATACGACGAAGGAAAACATTGCAGGGATGAACCAGAGTGCAATGGTTCCAGCCACTTGTGCAATGACTTCTTCCTGGCCTAAGGCCTTCAAAATTGGAGCCGTGAAGACAAATACCGGAACAAGAAAGATTGCGCCTACTATCAAAATTATCCATGATCTTTGGAGATATATTCCCAGCATGTGGTGCTGTTTCGCACCATACGCTTGCCCACATAGGGTTTCCAATGCACTAGACATGCCCAACTGCACATTTTAAAATGAAACCAACCTTCAAAATAGGGGTTTCATGTAAACAAGTAATGGGCTTGTTTGAAAGGATTACCAAAGGGCAGTCCTGGTCAAGTAAGAACGTGCTTATATAAGTTATATCAGTATTATGTATTAAAGGTTGTCCCCCGTGCATTGGCCCTATGTACCCCGTAACTCACAAATGCATAGAGTCTTACCCCTGTGTAGGTGCTGGTATATATAACTTATATCAGTACATTCTTATCTGATTGCAATCCTATCGAAGGGTTTAAATTATTTAACCAATGGACATAAAATTAACAAAAACGGTTTTTAAAAGGTTTGCAAGACAAAATAGCATTTTCAAAGCTAATCAAGCTTACCGTTTAGTAGTCTCACTGAGACTACTAAACGATGAGCCACCAGCATATATAACACGTTTGTTAGTTTTTGTAACTTCATAAACTTGACATCGCTCTGCCATAAATAAAATGTCATAAAGGATAGAATCAAGGAGAAACCAGAACTGAAACATACCTGGATGCCATTCGCAAATCGAATGAATACAGTGAACACAAGAGCATAGGCAGCAAGCTCCGTAGAGCCTATCTGCCCAATGAAAGCCTGACTGATAACGTTTACCCCAAACGTCGAAAATCTAGTGAATATAGCAGGACCGGCTACCACCCACAACTTCTTGCTCTCATTCCATATCTTGTCCTTTAACCCAACAACATCCCCTTCTGTACCTACTGCTTTACTCAGAAGCTTTTCACTCATCTCTCCCTCCATTTTGGCGAACCAAATTTCTACAAACAATGTCTCCCTTCTCTTGTGGCCGTCACTAAATGCAAATGTAATATCAACTTTCAGGCTCTGCGAACAACATAAATTGGCAAAGATAGTAATCGTCAAGTCTAAAATAATTATAATTAATACACCACATCATATATGGCCAATTCTGCAATCCAATCAAACAAGCTTTCCTCTTGTTAGCCTTTATTCACCTTTTGCTGATAAAGAGATAAAAATAGGGCAAGGCTATTGCCACCACATAAAATACTCTAAACTCCCCATTTAATTTATATTTTTTAAGGTTTTATGAAAATATAAAAGGTTTTTACGAAAACTAATCATATAGCCTAATAGAAAACATTATTCTGGACAACTTTGTAGAAGAAAATTTTTTCAAAACTTGTCATTCAAGTAGACTTGTTGGCCATTTTTCAAGAAAAATGTAATAGAGATTATAAATGACTAAAAAGTATACTTAAATGACAGATTTTGAAAAAACTTTATTTACAAAGTTGTTCAGAATGATGTTTTTTAGTGGACAACGTGGCTAATTTTCATAAAAACCTTTCACATTTTTCATAATACCTTAAATAGTGTAAACTAATGGGGGGCTTAAAGTACTTTCTGTGGTGGCAATAGTCTCTCTCATAAAAATATTATGAGCAAAATTTTAAATAGTCTTTATGCAAGGATTTTTTTTTCTTCATTTGGTGTGTGTTTTATGTTAGTATGTCTCTTTGGTGATTTATGAATATAAGCTGGAACGTAGCTGATTGTCTACATTTAATGCATACAAATTTCTGGTGAACAAGTTTTCGTGGAAAAATTTTGGTCCTCTCATATTGCAAATAAAAGAAATGTACTCTTGAAATTGACTTTTGGAAAAGTAATTTAAATGAGTGATGCTCATCAAGTGCTTGAAATGAAATGAGACGCAATCTTGTTTCTCAAGCAAGTTAATTCTTACTCATAACGGAAATTTTGTGGGGAAGGAATACTATTGTGATGGTTTAATTGTCTTGGATGTATTTTGTATTTTTAACTTTTGCTTGGTTTATTTTCTATTGTAATGTATGTACTTCTGCTTGGTTGGTTGAGCCTTTAAATATTTGGCATACTAGAATAAATGTTTGCATATGAAATTAAGAAATACTAATGAGATTAGAACATACTGATTGATCTTTAATGTTAATTTTGAAAAGTGTGAAACTGATGTTGAATCAAAATTTATTAGAAAACTCTATAAAAATATTTGTAAGAAATCTAATTTATTAAGTTTGATACACATTGACATTGGATATCAATTATAAAAGTAATTAGACACGTGGTGGTAAGAAATACTATATTACTTTGGAAATGATTTTTCATGATATGCTAAATCGATCATATCTCCGATCTCCTAAGAATAAAAGATGGAGCTAAAAAGGCTTTCATTTTTTAAAGAAAAAAAAAATGAAGTAGAAAGTCAACTTAGTAGAAAAATTTAAAAGGTAAGACCAGATAAGGAAAGAGAATATGAGTCAATACCACTTCGAGAATTTTGTGAAGCACGTGCCGTAATATATGAATCCATATACGCTTGAAAAGATGCAGTACCTAAAAGAAAAATAGAAATCTTAAGGAAATGATGAAGGATTTATTACTTAGTTCAGGGTTGTACCAACCAATAAGTGGGGGAAGGGAATTTTAACAGTTTGTCATATTCACAATAATATCATAAGTAAAAAAATAAAAAATAAAATAGAACACAGCAGATACGACACCTTATGAACCAAGGACGTACGCACTATGCACCTAAAGTAATTATTTAAGAAGTGTGAGGGTGTACTGTCTTGCCAAGATAGTATTTCTTCCATTTAAAAGAAGAAGAAGTGGCCCTAATTTCATATATTTTTATTGGTCGTGACGGTACTGTTGCCTACTAGTTCTTATTTGGGTAATGTTACTTTACCCTTATTTTTTTCTATTTAATTAGTGCATTTAGGAGGGTGTTAATTTTTAGGGTTTAACTCTATCAATGGATTTTATAATTTTATCCTCTTAATGCATTAAGGTAAAATTAATGTGTAACAAAGTGAGGGACAAAATAATATTATCTTTTTTTTATATATATATTTTTTTTTCAGCAAAAAATAATTTTAATGACAGGAAGCAATAAACCCCAAAAACATCACAGCAATCTGAAAGCACACCAAAACACACAGAACAACAAAAAATAACCCATGACAACCCCCAAAACATGGAAAACCTAAAAGACCAAACAAGAACAAGACACCCACACAGAACACGTAAAATCAGAGGAATACCAACAAGTCAAATGAACGGAACGATGAGGCCAAAACTCCCAAAAGAAAGCAAAGAAAAAGTAACTCTTCTATAAAGAAGACCAACAAAATCTGACTCTACAAAGAAGGCTAGCTCCTCAACAAGCCAAACGCCCCAGCAGCTAACATCCGCCAAAAAGCTATAAAAATCCCAAACACAAGACAACCTAAATAAAGTCACGAAACCAAGCCGCTGCAGCACCACCCGAGAAAGTCAACCCTCCCCAAACAAGAAGATCCCAACAACAGCCAAAAAGATCCACCAAACAAGCCAGACTAGAGCACCCAAGCACAGCAGCCTACTGGTTCTTGTTTACCAAATCGAATTCAACCTAATACTATAATAGAGGCAAGAAATGCAGTTCACGAAACCAGAATATTATAGTTAGCTACTAGTCGGGTCCTGAAAAGTGAGTGGATTCAGGCCCTATTCCCTAGAAACGATCTTTAATTTTTTTTTTCTCCCAAAGATAGAACACACACCCACCTATACGGAATCGAAACCAAAACCCCCCTAAATGGTACATCCCTATTAGGATGGAACACGCCATATATTAGACCCAATGGCTATTTGCTAGAAAGGAAATTAAAGATGCCAAATTGCCAAGGCTACGTCCTTTGAACATCAGTCACAAGTCGATAGAATCGCATCCCCTCACCCCTCCCTTCCTTTTGAAACTTCGCACGTACTGCTACTTTAAATAGATCAGATGGTAAGTAACTTGTCGGAAACAAACCAAATGTGAAGAAGAAGAAGAAAATTACGTACGGAGAAGAGAAGGAGCAGTCGCAGGAATGATAAAAGAAACACAGGAGAGGGCAAGCATGAAGGCCAAGGTCCCAATTAAGGACTTTGGGTCTTCGCTTTGCCTTTGCTTCGATATATATGATGCCTTCCTCGGTCGACGGTCGTCTACTGCGGTCGGTAAAAGAAAACAACGAACGAAGAGAGAGAGAGAGAGAGAGAGAGAGAGAGACAATAAAGGCCATCGGAATCGAAGGACCACAAGACAACGACACGACGTACTAACAAACTTTCGAATAGGACCATATTTTAAAGTTTTACACCACAGATGAGACATTGTTGCAGGCCTACCCTACGTGAGTTAATGAACGTACCAGTATTTAGAATTCCATATACACCCTTCGTTCGGAAATATACGGTATCAAATATAGAAGAATATAATTCGATTTTTTCTTAAAATAATATATTGAAAAGTACGATATTAAAAAACAGAAACGGAAAAAATACAAAAATGCGTGCATATGGGTATAATATGATTATTTATAAAAATACTTTTAATAAAAATATGGTAATATTTATTATAATTTTCTTTTATAATATCATCGTATCTATCTTTTTTTTATTGTAAATTTTATAAAATATTTGTCAACAAAGTGCGCGCGCGCGGGGGATGTGTGTGTTGTGTTAGTGTGTGTGTGTGAACTTTGGATGTGCTAAGTGTGAAAGACAAAAATGATAAATTAATAAAATAATTTAACATGTCACTATCAGAAATAGGTTTGAATTGTCAAATCGCATTGAAAGAATGTACCCGCAATGCTTGTCCTTTCAAGTTCTCAGGCAGATGAAGACTAGACGGCACCAGACTCCTTCCTCCTTCCTAGAGTAATGACTCCTCAGAAAAGTAGGTTTTTAATGTTATATATATACACCGTATTTTAGTTTACGAATTAAACGGGATTAAAATAATACGTGAATAATACGGTTGGAATGAAAAAAACGTGTTTTTTTTACCGTATCTTTAGATTTCAAACGACAGATGGGCGTTTTTTACAAAAAAAAAAAAAACGTATGTACATATATAGTACGCATATTATATGTGAATTTATTAACTAGGCTTTTTTTTATAAAAAAAAATAAAATTAACTATTGGAGATATCTTAAGTCTTACTCCTACCAAGGTTTCGACCTATACTATTATCTTAACGGTCAGTATGAGGTGCTCTATACCCACACCAGCAGCAATATCTATGAAAAGTTGAAACAATAACCTCTAGAGAACACACCTAGGATCTGACAATTCAACCAACCCCACAAGCGCTCCTTTGAAAAAACACATTCTTTTAGGCGATCCTATTAAATGTTTTCGCATCAACATATATCTTTCAACGTTTCAAGTTTACCTCCTAAGTATACAAAACACTAAGTATACAAAACATTATAAAAAGAGAGAATACCCTCGAAAGGTTATTTTAGGAAATCTAATAACAAAATTCTTTGATTTTTTTAATGTGACAATAATTTTGAAACATCTCAAAAAAAAAAAAAAAAAAAAAAAAAAAAGAAGAAGAAGAAAGAGTGGGCCACTTAAATAAGAATGGAGGGAGTAATTTATTTGGATAATACTTGGCTCCTCACAATGGAAGAGTAACTGCTCCTCCCTTCCACTCATATTATGCCACGTGTATAACAAATAAATGAGAATTGATTATGTACATGTATCCTTATGTTATGTTATTATAGATATACATCTATGTGTCTATATATATATATATATGTTTATATGTTTAAATGAATATGATTATGTGTATATATATTTGTATTCATGTGTCCACGTATTTGTATTCATATATCCATATTTTTTTAAATTAACTATTACATATAACATAATATAAGTAGGAGGGAGGAGGAGTTGCTCCTCCACTGTGAGGAGCTAAGTATTGTCCAATTTATTTATGTTTTTGTGGATTCGTTTTGGAGTTAATTTTACAAATTTATACTCAGTTTTTTGAGGTCCCATCCTGTAAACATCCTACAGGTCAAACGGCCCTGGGGGATGAGAAGAAAAAAATTTATAACTGATTTATAAAATAGAAGAAAAAAATTCGAGAGAAGGGGAATGAGAGATTGGGGGTGGGGATTGGCGGTTTTATGTGAAAAAAAAAAAAAAAAAAAAAAAAAAAAAAGAGGAGTAAGGCGTAGGAAAGAATAATAAAGGAAGAGTCACAGAAATAGACACGTTAGAGCATCTCCAGCCATGTGAGCTAAATTAGGTGTGCTATTGCTATTTTAGCATATGCTACAGTGCCAAATGCTATAATTTAGTACAATGTGCTCCAATGATGTAAATAAACATAGTGTGCTATTTTTTGCCACAACATCAACTCTTTTCACAGATTTAAGGTCTCATAAGATAATGAATGAGGTATATCATAGATTAAATGCAATGTTACTTGAATGGGATGAATGAGTTAAAAAAAAGAGGTATGTTTTCTTATTTTTATTTTATTTTATTTTTATATATAAGATTTCAATATTGTTTTTGAAAATATTGTATTTATTTATGGGTTGTTTGGTTATTAAGAAAATTTTGGAAGAAAAATAGAAGAAAAGAAGTTGCTAGTGTGTTTAGTTGTTAAGAAAGGGAGAAAAAGCTGACATGACAAATATAGCAATAGCTCACCCTTCTGCCAAATATAGCACAAGGGTGAGCTATTGCTATATTTAGCACATGCATTTAGCACACCATTAGATCATCTCAACTTGTGCTAAATGCTATAATATAACAATAGCATACCATATAGCTCACCCTTGGAGATGCTCTTACAAAAACACAACGTAGGAAGAGAGAAGGAGACACGCAATAAAGTTGATCATAATGGAAGGGAATAAGGTCCCTGGATGGTCTAGATTTTATATCATTTAAGACCCATCAAATCATGTGGTCTAAATTTCATTGGACCATCCTATCAAAGAAGAGCGTTTTCCAAATTTTAAAGGACCACAAGATGTTATCACAAACTTTGGAATGAGAATCATAGTTTACACGACGGATGAGCCGTCGTTGCAAGCCTACATTGGTGAGTTACTGCACATACTAATATTCACGAGGCTCTTTTCCCTCAAAATTGCGTTTTTAAAACTCCTTTATTTTGCCTTTGAAACCTATTTTAAGTTTATTCCCAAACCCAGGTAAATCGTGGTAGATAGTATAGAGACCGACGTCTTAGGGTTAACATGGGATCCACTCAAGGACCTATTCGTTTAGTTAAATGTCTTATTCGTTCCTGGATGGGAGAGGTCATTTTTGGAGGAGAAACTATGCGCTTTTCTTCATTGCAACGCCCTTCTCACTCAAGCTCAAGGGGCTTTCCTTTTAAGTGAGGAGTTTTGGAAGCTTTCTTCGTTCAGGCGAAAAGGCATATCTCAAAAACTTTCTGATTTGGCTTTATAGTTTTTGGTAGAATTTTCTAATTTCACATTTGGAAAATGCTTGCATGACTAATCTGTTACAATGACAATCGAATAATGACCACAAAAAATAAAAATTAAATAAAAAAATTAAAGGTGTATATAGAAAGCAATGATATTTTTTCATGCTTGAAGTGTTCTTAACATTTACATATAATCAAATGGTCCTATTAATGTGTCCTATGGATCCTAAGATGTGGACCGGGGTCTCTCAAACATGTCTCAAGATGCAGAAGAAGCACAAGATCTTGACTTTGACTTCTCACTTTCTTTTAGGCTTAGTCATTTGTTAAATTTATTTTAAACATTAAAGGAAGTAAATTGTGGTCTTAATAATACTCTAAGATAGTCGGGTCGAAGGTTTGGAATGATATTTTAAGGACACATGGAAAGGTTCATTTAATGAAATATTAACGTGTTTAGACCATTAATGGGTCATATATAAATTGGTAACCTTATGTCTAGTAATATTCTCTTTCATCCAAATGGTAGAAGTTAGATCACATCTTCTATTCATAACTTTTGTTTGTTAGAAATTTTCCCTAACATAGGATCCACAAGATACGATAATAAAAAGTAAAACCAAAAAATCAAGAACACACAAGAAATACAAATTTACGTGGTTTGGCAAAATTTTGCTTACGTTTACAGAGTCGTTGCAACTTTCACTCACAAAAAAAGATATAAGAGAATATAGACGGCTAACCCCCACTATAACATATATATAGAACTAGGACTACAAATTACAAGTGCAAAAGTACCAAAATACCCTTACTAAAAATTTGGAGAAAATAAGAGTAAGATTTATAGTATAATCAGGCTCCACACTACCTAATGATGTTCCCATTCTCTTGGACTCTAATTGAATGTTACCACATAGATGTAAGGGCAAAGTTAGGATTTTACTGTAGGATGGGCAGTTAATGAGAGTGGGCACACCTATAGGTCACCTCTTTCGTGACTCTCAATCAAGGATGTGGTCTAGATTCTGATATCAAATGATATGAACCTGTTTCCGTTAGATTTCGAATTTTGGCAGCAAATTGTGGGATTGGTCCACCTGGCTGACAACTGGGCTGTGCTGAATGGAATTTCTGGCTTATGGAAGAAAGACAAGTGGTAAAAAATTATGCATATGTGGCTTTATAACTGCAGCTCCATAAAGAAAGGGGAAACAGAGTATGGACGAGAAAAATAGGGGCTAGTGCTGCCAGTCGTGGAGGGAGGTTAGGAACGTGAAGAAGTTATGGGTAATGGCTGAAATCATGGGGGCAAATATGAAGCATAGAGGAGGCTGAAGTC
>JBBPBK010000413.1:0-50000 GCA_039720395.1 Liquidambar formosana | reverse complement strand
ATGTGTCAGGAAGTGATCTTGTAAGTGGCGACATTCCATCAATTACACCTCGCTGACACCCATGGAAATCTCTTGTACTTTCTCCCCTTTTTTTTGCTTTTTTATTTTTTATTTATATTTTTTGTTATAAGCACTTTCTCCCCTTTTTGTCCTGGAATTTATGAAGATACCTGAGAGATGCAGTGCTAATAAATATAGCGGTTACATGTTAAAGGTTCATTCTTAAACGTGTCGTTTACGCACTGTGATTCTGAACTGGACCAAGAATTGAAATTTTTTATAAGCATTCTTGTAACATGCTTTTAACTTTTATACAAAGAATTTGATGGGAATCCCAGTCCTGCAACTCTGTTTACAAGTGCTGTAAAAGAATAGTATAACAAATTAAAGGAACTGGATTTTGCTCTTTTTGTTCGAATTTTGTCATTTGAGAATGGTTCCATATTTCCGTTTCTTGAGACTACAGGTTTTCTGAAAAGGGTAATTTATACAAATGCATTAAACAAAAATGATCGATTATCATTTGGGTGTTTGTGTTAACCTATAGGGTAGGCGTACAATTTGGTTGCTTTGTTCTTCATAGAAAACAATATTTGAAGATTTCAGCTAGATCGGATGGCAAAGTGCATGAGTGTCTTAACACACATGAACTTCATATGAACTTTTAGTCTTTATCAACCTAGAAGCCTACTCTTTTGTTTGTGGACAGGGTTGAAGGGGATGGAAACAATGGCCCTTTTGTTCCTTCTTAATCTAAAGTCTTGCTTATCAAAAAAAAAAAAAAAAACCCTAGAAGCCTACTCTATATAAAAGACTCGATGTGGCTGTTCGTCCTACCTTTTCAGTATTGAGTGCTATTCTTAGGGATGATTGTGGCACTTTTCTTTTTGCCCCGACAACTCAGGTTGACTCTTTTGACCCCTTGGTTGTTGAAGCTAATGCTGTGTGTTTTGGTTTGAGTGAGGTTTTGAAATTGGGCCGCTCGAGGATTATGCTTGAAGGTGATATTGCTGGTGTTTTGGATCCTTTGTTTGATTAGAGCCTCCTCACTCCTTGGGCAGTTCTCTCTCTTATTCTTGAAGTTAGGAATCTCTTAAACTGTATTTCTTTTTGGGTTGTTAGACGTGTTCCCAGGCTGGCAAATAATGCAGCCCATTTGCTTGCCCATTGGGCAGCCTTTTGTAATTCATTTGGTTCCATCCCAATCACCTCGCTGCCTGCTACTATTTTGTTTGCAGACAGGGTTGAAGGGGATGGAAACAATGGCCCTTTTGTTCCTTCTTAATCTAAAGTCTTGCTTATCAAAAAAAAAACCTAGAAGCCTACTCTGTATAAAATACTTCATATGAACATGCCTGGCACCCGAAAAAGAAAAATACAAAAACAAAAATAAAAAAAGAAAAAAGGCGGGGGATATTATTCTCATTAGAGTTTATGTTATGATAATGATGACTTGGATGATAGACAAAAGATGACCTTGAAACCCGAAAAATAAAATAGAAAAAAGATTATACATAGCGCATCGATCACTTTCACATTTTCATTTTCATGACTGATTAATGATCCCAAAATTATTGTTATCACCCCAATCGTATAAGCCAATACAATAGGCCACAGTTTGTAATGTTGGCCTGTAGTACGTGGCGGAGCCAGAGGAATACCAAGGGGGATACGATATGCTATACTAGAATAGAAAAGATCATTTTATCTTTCTAAATTAGTTGATACCCATATTATATTTTAGTCTGTTTTATTCTTACAACCCGTAAGAAAAATCATGTTTCATGTTTTATTGTAATGATTGTATAGATAGAATATGAAATTTGACTTTGTTTGAATTGGTTGTTGTAGCATACATCTCCCATAGTATTATTTTCATGTGATTCATATTTTGATTTAAAAAAAAAAGCTTAAGTTTCTGTTCCATCTGTATGTTTGTTTTGTTAATGGTATCAGAGCTTTTAGGAATTAATAACTTTTAAAAGTTTGCTTGAGCCTGTTTTATACCTGATATCTCTTGCTTATTTGATAAGTGTTATAATTATTAGTTAAGTTATCTTAATTTATCTGCGAACCTTGAAACAACTTTGAATAAGGAGTACCAAGGCCTTGACTTTGTTGAGAGATAGTCAGAAGAGCGTAAACCCTTTCGTTTGAGTCGGCAACTTTGTAGGGAAACTTAGGCATTGAAGAATTAAGGTGCGTGAGTGAATTGAATAATCAACCTAATGATTATAAACATTTAGCACATGTACAAGATAAAGACGCTAATATAAGCAATATTAGCAGAACTTTGAATTATGTAGTTGATAATTTATCTAGTATGTTTGGTAAATTAGTAAATATTGAAAAAAATAAAGAAAAAATTTATGATAAAGTTAATATGTTAGGATAAATCCAAAATATAGATTTAAATAATGAAACAAAAAGTTTAATCCAAAATTTGGAAAGTAGTCTGAAAAATAATTTAGAAAATACACTTGTACTAAAAGAAAGTTATTGTGAAGAAATTTCGAAATTATTTATGGAACCCAAATCATGATGTCTAAAACAAATAAACACTGAAAAGACTTTGAAACAATCAAAGAAATTTTACAATATTGGAAAACTCGATATATAAAAGAAGAAGATTACGAAGAACGTAATAAACTTCTAAAACAAATGCAAGAATTGTATTCCACTAATGAAGAATTAATGACTGAATATAATTATGACTTAACTCTTCAGCTAGAAGAGTCAAGTGATTTAGATAATGAATCTGAGATATCTTTTATGCCAAACAGCGTAAAAGACGAAAGCTCAAAAGATGAGTAAGAAAGTAGAAAATTTGGTCTATCATCAAATGAAAATAACTCTGAAGGTACAACTAGTACTTCGGTAGATGAAGAAATAATCATTGATTTTGAAAAGGAAAACAATGATGACTCTAATGACTCTACAGAGAGAAAAGAAAATGAGACGGATGAAGAAGAAAAACCCCTTCCTAGAATTCGTAGGAATGATTGGGAATCACCCATTTATAATGACTCTTATGATGACTCGATGCAAGTTGAAAATTTAAAACATTTAAAAAATGAAGGTTCTACATCAGAACCTGCACCTTCAACAATTATTAGAACTGATTTAAACAAAATCAATGTTATTTCAGGAGGAATATATCTCGACTTAAAAAACGTTGAATTTAAAAATTATGATCAACCATTAAAAGAATGGGCATAATCAATGTCCATTGTCATAAATACATATAAAAGTAATTGGTCTAAAGAAAGATTTTTAGATTATATATGTGCAACTTTTCAGGTAGATTGCTTAAATTTTCTAAGAAGATGAGAAACCTCTAATGAAGGTAAGCAAGAAAAAGTTAGCTTACTTAATGAATTTAATATATTTGATAAAATATTAAATGAATTCGCATAAATTCTAAGAAGAGAATTCCGTGGAATTAAATTTGAAGAACATGAATAAATTCACAATGAATATATGCTAACAAAATGCAGAATATGTAATATATGTGAATTTAAATCCTTTGCAAAATTTTATCAAGAATATTATCATAAACTTAATCCTCCAAAAACAGAGTTTTAGTTAGGTCAATTTTTCCATAAGTTACCCTCATCATGGGATGAACTTTGTAATGATAGATATAAAAAATTCTTGATTAGTTCTAATGGTGAAAAAGACACATTAGGAGCAAGAATTCAATATACTGAAAGAACTATTACTAAACACTGCATTACACAAAAAGCTGTTAAGCAAGTAAAAATTCAATTAAATGATAAATGTTGTAGCAAAGTCATGCGACAACAATGGGAATTTGGTTGTAAAAAATCAACCCCTTATAAGAAAAAGAGAAAATTTAGAAAATATAAATTTGTCAAATGGAAAAGTAAAAAGCCTAATCCTAAGAGAAAATATGTCAAAAATAGAAACAATAATAGAAACACTACATTTAGAAGAAAATATAAATGTAAATGTTACATTTGTAATGAAGAAGGTCATATAGCACCATAACGTCCTAAGAAAGGAAAAAAGTGGTAAACAGATGATAAAATTAAATAAATAAATAAAAAAATAATTAAAAATTTTAGTTAGAGAAGAAGTCTCTGACAATGATTCTATAATATATGAGATTCAATTAGAATCTGAAAGTGAAAGTGAAAAAGAATCAGACATGATTTTCATGATGTCTGAAAGGAATAAAAATAAAGAAATATTTGAAGCTATTCCAAACGATGAGCTTTAACTCATAAAATTAAGAAATTTCTTAGGTGAAGAAATATCTATAGAAGAATCTAATTTTGAAAATTTTGATAAAATAAAAACAGTTAAAAAAAAAGGACTTTATCAAATATCAAAATTTAATATTTGGCAAGTAAGAATGTTTGAACAATTTAGTGGTAGTACAATTACTAAAGCTATTGAGGATGAAATGATAGAAATCCCTCTATTTGATAAAAAATAAAATTAAAAGGCTTGAACAAAAGCATCCAAAGATTCGATATATATATATCGGAATCAGTCAAATAGAAATTACAGCACTATTTAGAATGGGATTAGACACTCTTATTCTAGTAGTCGTTTTAGATAAAAGATTTGAAGATTCTATTAACGCACTAATAGGAGGAATATAATCAAATTTAGTATCTGGACAAGTTTGGTTTAAAATCAAACTAGATTATTTCATATCAATCGAAGATCCAAATATTTGTAATACGATATATAAAAATTCGTATCCAAACTAGAGGTATCGATATGAAGAAAAATAGCTATAATTTATTAGTTTAGTGGAAAGCAATCCATGAATTAACAAATTTTACAAAAACTTCAATTAAAAAAATTGATAGAAATGTGATTGAATCATTCAAAACTCGAACATTCGATACTGAAATCAACCAAGACTACTAAATTGGAAAGATTTAAAAATACCAAAAAATTGGTTAGTAAAAGAATTCATAGAAAACCCAAAGCCAAAAGTCTATAAACCAATAGAATTTCAAGCATCAAGAAATAATATTTATTTCACTGATAATCATCGAAATAATATAAAACTATTAAACGATGGATTAACATCAACATCTAAAAAAGATGAACATGATGAAAAATGAAAAGCTATTACAATAAATAAATAAATAAATGTGAAAATACCTATACTTCTAAGTACAACCTACTTTGAAGAACAAAAATCTATAGTTTTCCAACAAATAAAAATTGAAAGTAAATATCCTGAACAACTAATCTTTAGTTACCAACAAGGTAAGAAAAGATATATGTATGCTATTGGAAAACTCAATTTCAAAAACTATAAACTATATGTTTTATCTATCCTGTTAGATACTGGAGTAACAACCAGTGCTGTTAGGTATAATGCTTTACCTAAGCATTTATGGATAAAATGAAAAATCTAATAGCTGCTGTAGACACCCCATTTTGTCCCTACATTTGATGATGATTTCCCGATGATGAGGTCCACAATGTTTGCCGTCTACTCGGGTCTCTTTCTACGCGCAAAGCAAGCAAATGGGAGTTCAAACGATTAAATTAGACAGCCGGGGAGTGTGGTGCGTACGCATATTTATAATATGCGTACGCATGGTGGTTTCATGCGTACGCATGAATAGCCATGCGTACGCATAAAATAATATGCGTACGCATGAGATTCTATTTTTCTCATCTGAATGATGCCTGCTCTCCACTTCGGCCGAAAGTTGTTGTCGGGGGAATGATTTATGCTTGGGTTGGCCCGACCATTGAGCAAAGGGAACGTGGGGGGGTCAAAGAGGAGAGAGTTTGAGGTCATGCATGACGACCTCACTCGGGTGATTTCTCCTATAAATAGCAGAAGCTCTTGGGAGCTCAAGGAGGAAAAAGAGAGGACGGACGGAGAAGGCAGAAACAGGGGAGGTCAGTGAGAGGAAATAGATAGAGAAATAAGGAGGAGCTGCATTTTGAGTAACTGCTAGTTATTTTGAGGGTGAGAGAAATATGGGAAAGGTGAGAGAAATAAACTGAGAGAAAAGAAAGGAAAATATAACAGAGAGTTAGACCAGTGAGACTGGGAAAAGCTTGTTTTGCGCAACAGGGGAGACGCTGCCGGGTTGACGGTGGACCTGAGGGAAGGATTTAATTTCAATTTGCTTTATTTTTAAGAGGTACGTAATATTTATTTATTTATATAATTATGTAGGATGTTTAGAAGTTGATTATTGTATACACTGTCCATTTTTGGCCAATAATGTTCTTCGGGAGGTCCAAATCCGCGGAGAAGATAATTTGGTGAAACCATGAGTACTCGCGAAATGTCATGCGTACGCATAAATTTATTATGCATATGCATGGTAGGTGCGTACGCATGGTGAGACCATGCGTACGCATGATAATACCATGCGTACGCATGGTCAGACCGCGAGTACTCGCGACAGTGCGTTTTCTCTTATTTTCATTCCGTTAAAGCTTCTATACTTTGTTATTAAATATTTATGCTTTGTTTATTTATCCTATGCCATTAATCCATCATTCGTGTGTGCCATTTATTTATTGTATGATTAACAGGTGTTCCGGATTTTATTAAAATATTAAATATGGTCAATGAATACAAGAATGAGGGCCGGTTTATTACCGGGCATTGTTGGGTGCCTAACACCTTCCCAACATGTACCTTAGCTACGAACCCATCTCTGGTCAATAAAATTGGTCCTGGACTCTTCCAGGTGGCGACTCTCATTTGCACGCTAATCCTAAATGGATTAGCACCATCAGAAAGCAAAAAAAAAAGCAGGTAAATACAGGTGAACTGAGGAAACGCGCGAGCGCGCGTGGCGGCGATGGAAACAGGTCGGTGCGACCACAGTGGCGACTCTGCTGGGGACTGAGCTCAACCTCAAAGTATTCATTGACCATAATTAATATTTTAATTTAATACGAAAAAACCAAAAAAAAAAATGAATAAATGTTTTTTTGAAAAAAAAAATATATAATGTTGTTTTTTACAATAAAATACTGCACACACACACCGGCCTGTGTCTAAACCCCGATGGTAGTTGGGTGAGGGTTCCCAGATTCCACTCGATTCTTGGGTAATTCTTATCTGCTCCATCAGCCCACAGCCTGTGCCACTAGCCTGTGATAAGCTTGTGAGTACGTTAACGGATTGCTCTCGGGCATCCTAGCTTGGGTAACCCATTGAAGGCGGAGGATATAAGGAGACCCTTGGTTTGAACTGCACGTTAAAAACATGGGTAAATTTACTTTTTCTGTACAATCCTGTGTGAATGTGTGACATGCATCATTTTCATTTTTAGGACCGGGTATGGGGCAAGGCCCAAAATTGTATAAAGGTTTTTTATCATTTCTAGGATTGGTAATGGGGCGAGGCCCAATATTGTTTAAAGTCTTTTAATTAAAACCCAAACAAAGAGTCAATCTTGCAATTAGTTCACACCTATTAGAGAATTATGAGACCACTGCATGTGCCTACTGTATAGAGATTACTGTTCATAGTCGTTGGAAGCCTACTAGTTGTAGCCTTTGGAGTGCACTCTTTCTAGCTTTTTGGGATCTGCTATCTCTAGCCGTTGTAGGTTTGTTCCTTAAGTATCCATTGTTATGCTCTTAGATCTGCGTCTCTGCAACCATGACTTCTTCTGAGTGCCTTATAGCTGTCGTCTTGCACTTCATCCTTTTCATCTTAATGGTCAGCCTCTGTTTACGTGAGGGGGTTCCAGTGGAGGTGGCAGTTTCGTTTGTGACATTTTTTATGGTGTCACTCGTGTTGATGTATTTCCTTTATTCTTAATCTTTAGAGGTTTGGTTCCATGTAAGTGTGTTTTGCTAGTTTTAGCTATGTATTCCGACCAGTTTATGTGAATAAATGTTAGGTTTCCTTTGGGTTCATCGGTTTGTTTTTGTTGTACTCCCACAAAAGAAAAAAAAAGAGAGAGAATTTATACACACAAAGAAAAATAAAAAAAAGAGGGGGGTGTTGTACATCCAAAAGTCCAAAAACCAGAAATCAAAAAAAAAAAAAGAGAGAAAGAGAGAGAGAATTGCTACTTGTTAGCAGCATCCTGAGGAGAATTTGAAGGCCCTGCTTCAGATTGTTTCTGAAGCCTTTCAAGTTGTTCTCGAATCTGTTCCCCGAACCCTTCTAGCTGCACAACCCTGGGCACAAGGCCTGTAGCATAGGAATCTATCATTCTTTTCAGTTCGTCGTTCTCTCCTCTTAGGGACCTCATTGTCCGGTTAGATCTGTTAAGTGTTCGCTGGAGGCGTTGGATATGGTCGTTCAACCTCTGTATTTCCATGCCCCTAGCATATAGACGTCGAGTCAGGTTAGCGGCAATTGTGGTTGCCTGAACATTTAGGGCCAAGGCACTCTTCATGATATCCACATCCGACCTCGTGCTCAGTAGCACCTCATCGCGAGGAGTGATGAGCTCTGCACCCACTGCAGCTGCGTTTGTAGGGTTGTACACCAAGGTATCACTCACCATGACTGGTTGGTCACCGGTTGGGAATACCGGGCGCCAAATGTTTGTCTGTGTTTCTGGCGCCGGCAATACTTCTGGCACAATGTTTAGGTCTAGGTGGTTTGGAGAGGAAGAGGAAGATGCCATGAGAGTGAAGTCTTGGGAAGAGTTTTGAGAGCTGGATGATTGAAGGGGAACTGTGAGTCACTGGCAATCCAGTCTTGGTTTTTTAGAAAGGTTAGGGGTCATAAAGAGGGTTTTTTGACAATTAATGCGCTATTAGGGCACCCAACGCGTCATCAGAGGATCCAACGGTATTAGGGTTTGGGAGTTATTTTAATCCTCTCGAGATTTGCATTTGTCGGCCAGTATCACCGTTTTGATAACAAGTGGCTAAGACTCAACATGTCAGCCACAGTGTCTGTGTCGGTAGGAATCTTGGGTAGTTGGGTGAGAGATAGGCTTCCATGTTTGGGCCCAGGGACTTGGACGTACCAAGTACCCATGGAAACAAGTTGAGTGTTATTGGGCTATTAGCCCAATACTCGTCCGTCAATAAGAATAGGAGCCCAGGTTGATTTGAATTTCTGATAGGTTTGAAAAACTTATTGCAAGATTGAAACAAGTAATTGGGCCTTTAAGGAAAAGAAATTAAACAATGATGTGGCCTACTTTGAACTAACCGACCCACTCGGCATGTGGATTTGGATTTAACTATTGAATCTGGCCTGGGTAATAACCTTGAAGCCCAATGTTATTTGAATTTAAGCCCATTTAGTGTGAGGATTGTACAAAAATTGTGTAAGGAACTCATGCCCAACAAAAAAAAAAATATATATATATAATAAAAAAAAAAAGGGGAGGCTGAGATCCAATTGAGAGTAGGATGAGTGCATTGTAAAGGGCTTAAATTCACAATGACATTGGATTTCTCTTGATTTATCTTATGCTGATTCTCTGAAGAATTAGTAGACATGACGAAAATTGGCATAAGATAAATGGATTCTTAAAATGTTAATTATGTTGGGGTGGAACCTAAACAATTCTCGACTGGCAGAACACAATTGGTCGCTCAACAAGATCACAAGACCTCAGTACTGCTTGGGTTAGGTCGCCGACAACAAACAGATTAAGAAAAGATAGGGCCATGGCAGACTTCGCAATGATGGAAGTGTTGACCAGAATGGAGGCAACAATGGGAAAATTGGATGGGCGTTTGTCTGGGATAGAAAATCGCCTCCAAGTCTTGGAGAAAGAAAAAGAGAACGAAAAGCCAGAAGGAGAAACGACAAGTGAAGAGATACCTTCAGCAGAAAGAAAGGAGGAAGGGGCCTCAGGGGATAAAAAAGGCAAGGGAAAAGAAGAAAAAAAGGGAGTTGAAAGTGAAATGTGGGAGGAAGATGATTATGCTGATTATTTAAAGAAGAAAAAAGAATGGGAAAAATGGGAGAAGTACACGGCAGGGCAGGAGGAGATGAAAGAGAAAGTGGAAAAGATGCACGCAGCAATGCGAAAATCTCAAGGTATGGATGATTTCATGTTTGTTGGAGGGTCGTCCTCTGATCCTTTAGCAAATTTGCCATCCAAATTCAAAATTGCTGACACGGAAAAGTTTGATGGGGGTGGAGATCCCAAACAGCACATTCGCCAATATATGAGCATTGTAAGAATGAAAGGGATGAACGAAGCCCAAGCTGTGGCTGCCTTTCCATTATCACTTGTCGGAGAAGCCTCTAAATGGTACTATGGTCTGGATGATGCACAAGTTTCGTCTTGGGAAACCTTAATGAAGCTTTTCAAGGACCAGTATAATTATAATACCATGCTGGACACAACCTTGCGGGATCTTGAGATGACGGTACAAAAGTCTGGGGAGACATTCTCTGACTTCCTAATCAGGTGGAGGAAGAAGGCGATCAAGATGGTGAACAGGCCCACAGAAAGAGATCAAGTCAATTTGATCATAAAAAATTTACAGCCTGTGTATTTCAACCGATTGTTAGCATCCCCTGTCATGAATTTTGAGCAGCTGTATGATTGTGGGACCCGTATCGAACAAGCCATAAGCAGCGGTCAGGTGGATAGGTATGAAGGGAAGGCAATGAAGAAAACTTACGGGGCTGGAGGAAATGGTAGCAGTCAGGGAGGAAACAGGGTTGCCAATCCGCTTCCAAACTCAAATACAGTAGCTGCTGTGAACCAAGGGGCTAGAAGAGAATTCGATGATCTGGGAATGTCTCTATCTAAAGCTTTCGCCAATTTGATGAGGAGAGGACATCTGCAAGCCTTAGCACCGCGTCCCCTGCCTAATCCTCTCCCACCACGATATAATTTGAATGAATTTTGTCATTTCCATCAAATGGCAGGGCATAAGACAGACAACTGTGCCAGGCTGAGGCATGAGATCCAGGACTTGATTGATAATAAGAAGATTCCCAAGCCAGGAGCAGGGGCCGAACCAAACATCCATCAGAACCCTTTACCAGAATACCAGAGGAATGTGGGGCTTATAGAACAAGGCACCGAGATACGGGATCCCTCCGATCTTATAAGGGAAATAATGGTATTAGATGTTGATGCTTGGAAGGACTGTGACGAAGTCAATGTCAAGAAAAGGGATTTCTGGGGTTCTATGGATGATGAGGATGGAATTCTGCATTTGACTCGATCTGGGAGGCATTTCAAACCTTCTTACCTGGAGGGAGATCACCCAGGAAGAGAAGCTGAGCTAGAAAGGAATAATAAGAAGTCAGATGAAGAAGATGATGAGGATCGTGTGCTGAAACAATTAAAGAAAACTCAGGCAAATATCTCTATATGGGGACTCTTGGTAGCATCCAAAAGGCATCGACAAGCTGTTTTGGAGGCCCTTGCCAGAAAAGAAGTACCTATGGAAATTTCACCAGAGCAAGTTGTAGCACTGATGGGTACAAACCCAGAAAGTGAAGCTGTATTGACATTCTCAACAGAAGATTTGCCAACTGAAGGAGTGGCACACGCCAAGCCCTTGTATATCACCGTGGAGTGCAGAGGAAAGAAAATACCGGTGGTCCTAGTGGACAATGGATCTGCCTTAAATGTCTGCCCAATGCGCACTGCCTCCAAGTTAGGACTCACTGAAGAGCAGCTTACGCCATCCGCCTTGACTGTGCGAGCCTATGATAATGGATGTCGCAAGATTGTGGGGACCTTCAAAGCCGCATGTATTGTGGGACCAGTCGAGTCCGAAGTAGAATTCTGCGTGATGGACATTAATACCAATTTCAACCTCCTATTGGGTAGAACCTGGTTACACCCACTAGGAGCCGTACCCTCTACTGTTCATCAGAAGATTAAACTCCCATGGAAAGAAGGAATTCTGATAATACACGGGGATGGTGAAATCACTGCTCCGGTCTGCGAGGTAAAGGGGGAAGAAGCTGAAATGGCTTGGAGGGGATTTGAGATTATACAGGTTATTGAAAAAGAAGGACCGTATGGGATAGAAATGATTCCACCAAATCTTGGGGAAGGTGTTGGTCATATTGCTGCTCACCTCATGAGAAAGATGAATTTTATGCCTGGGATGGGTTTGGGAAAGTATAATCAAGGAGTAGCTGAGTTTCCTAATTTCAAACCGCAGGATAATCGTCTTGGTGTGGGATACAATGGCGAAAATAACAGTTTGCCGGTCAACAAGGGCATACTCAATGGGAACTTTGTTAAAGAAGGAGATGACTTTCCTTACTGTGGATTCCCAGAACCTTGGTTCGATCGTATGACCGGAAAAATGGTCCCAGGATTGGAAATCTTTTTCAAAGCAGTGCTGAAGATTGAGGAAGAAAGGATGACTGATGCGAAGAAGGAAGAGTCTAAGACTGAAGACTGGAAGGATCTTCTGGAAGGGGAAACGATGCAAGCACTACTGGAACCCAAGCAGACTGAGAGGATTAATGCCTTGACTGATGAAGATGCTGCTGACGACTCCGCCAATTTGATCACTTCTGCTGATGGAAGTACCAGCACATGGGAATGGAAAAAGGGGGTTGAAATTGTAACTAGCATCATAACTGAGAATAAGCTCAAACCCAAAAATGTGACCACCCCTTTTGTTGGAAATAACATCTTTAATTCCGCGTATCTCGATGAGCCTTTCTATGATGAAACTGCATTATCACAGGATATTGATTACATTGAAGAATTAATTAAAAAAGATCAAGAAAGGAAAGTAATACCTATTCAAGAAGAGACTATTTTAATAGACTTAGGTATTAATGAGAATCATAAAGAAATACGAATTGGTTCCACCTTATCTGAAGAAGAGCGGGGCAAATTGACAGCTTTGTTGCATGAGTATAACGATGTGTTCGCCTGGTCTTATCAAGATATGCCTGGTATTGACCCTGAGATAGCACAGCATCACATACCAATAAAAGAAGACGCTAAGCCAGTGAAGCAGAAGTTTCGCCGCATGAAGCCTGAGTTGATGATAAAAATCAAAGATGAAGTCACTAAACTTCTCAAGGTGGGGTTCATTCAGACGATGACACGAACTGACTGGGTGGCCAATATTGTACCGGTTCCAAAGAAAGATGGGAAGATACGAATGTGTGTAGACTACAGGGATCTCAACAAAGCATGCCCGAAAGACGATTTCCCGTTGCCTCACATTGATGTCCTGGTGGATAATACAGCTAGAAGCGCAATGATGTCATTCATGGATGGGTTCTCAGGCTACAATCAGATTAAGATGGCTCCGGAAGATGTAAGTAAGACAACCTTTGTGACAGAGTGGGGAATCTATGGCTACACAGTCATGCCTTTTGGCCTGAAGAATGCAGGAGCGACTTACCAGAGGATGGCTACAACACTCTTACACGACATGATGCACAAAGAGGTGGAGGTATATGTTGATGACATGATTGTGAAGTCAGAAACTAGAGAAGAACACTGGGCCAATCTGAAGAAGTTCTTTGATAGAATCAGGAGATATAAGCTGAGGTTGAACCCGCAAAAATGCACTTTTGGGGTAACAACTGGGAAATTACTGGGTTACGTGGTGAGTAGCAGAGGTATTGAAATAGATCCGATGAAGATCAAAGCCATCCTTGAAATGGCGCCTCCAAAAACTGAGAAAGAGATCAGAGGATTCCTGGGGCGATTGCAGTATATCAGCCGTTTCATAGCCAAAATGACCACTACTTGTGAACCAATCTTCAAGTTACTGAAGAAAGGAGAAAGCAGAGAATGGAATGACCAATGCCAACGAGCTTTCGATGCAGTGAAAGAGTACCTTTTAAAACCACCAATTCTACAGCCTCCTAGGTTGGGAAGACCCTTATTGCTTTATTTATCAGTATTCGAGGAAGCATTGGGATGTATGTTGGCTCAGGATGATGGACAAGGAGGTGAGTATGCCATATACTACCTCAGCAAAAAGTTGCATGATTATGAAACACGTTATTCCCCGATTGAGAAATCGTGTTTCGCTCTTGTGTGGGCTGCAAAGAAGTTAAGACACATTCTGCTGAGTTATGAAGTTTGGGTGGTGGCTCGGATGGATCCACTGAAATACTTGTTTGAGAAGGCTGTGCTGAATGGGAGAATGTCGCGATGGGCAATAATCTTGGCAGGATATGAATTGAAATATGTCACTCGGAAGAGCATAAAAGGGCGAGCAATAGCAGAACACTGTGCGGGACATCCGATCATGGGGCCAACTCTTGATGACGATTTCCCGGATGAAGATGTTTTGACAATTGAAGAAGGAAGGATGTGGAAGATGTACTTCGACGGAGCCTCAAACCAGTACGGGGATGGGGTCGGGGTATTACTAATTGCTCCAGACGGTTCGCATATCCCAATGTCTGTAAAGTTGAATTTCGAGAATTCAAACAACACAGCAGAGTATGAAGCATGCATCGCGGGAATGGAGGCTCTATTGGTTTTGGGGGTACGAGAAGTGGAGGTTTATGGTGATTCTGCCTTGGTAATATCCCAAGTTCAGAAGATATGGAGAACCAGAGAAGAACATCTCAAGCCGTACCAGGGGTATTTGGAGAAATTAGCTCGGAAGTTCGATAAAGTTACTTATACTCCACTCCCTAGGTCACACAATCAGTTTGCCGATGCTCTGGCGACTCTAGCATCCATGATCAATGTACCAGAGGGAGCCCCAATAAAGCCGTTAAGTATAAACCAGAGGTCTCGACCTGCATATGAAGAGGCTGTAATGCTAATAGATGCAGAACCTGATGATGGGAAACCTTGGTACTACGATATCAAGAATGTGATTGAGAAAGGGGAATATCCAGAAGGCGCTAATCGGAAGGATCGAAGGGCATTACGCCTTATAGCCGCTCAGTATATCTTATGTGGGGGAGATTTGTATAGAAGGTCGTATGATGGGGTCCATTTAATGTGTGTGGATGAAGAAAAGGCCCGAGTTCTTATGGGAGAGGTGCATGAAGGTGTCTGTGGGCCTCACATGAGCGGCAAGATGTTGGCCAAGAAGATAGTCAGAATGGGGTATTTCTGGACAACCATGATGAGAGATTGCGTGGAGTACGTAAAGAGGTGTCATCAATGCCAGGTATATGCCAATTTGAATTACATGCCGCCAGTGGAATTGCATCAAATGACCTCACCTTGGCCATTCTCCACCTGGGGCATCGACATAATTGGAGAAATTAAACCCAAGGCTACGGGTGGGCACAAGTATATTCTGGTTGCCATAGATTATTTCACCAAATGGGTAGAAGCTTCTGCTTATGCGGAGTTGAAGTCGTCGCATGTAGCTCGATTCATTGAACAGAACATTATATGTCGATATGGAGTGCCGCATGAAATAATCACAGATAATGGGTTACATTTCCAAAATGAGGTCAAAGTGCTACTCGAAGAGTATCAGATAAAGCATCACAAGTCTTCCCCGTATAGGCCTCAGACGAATGGAGCGGTAGAAGCTGCCAACAAGAACATCAAGTCTATCCTGGAGAAGAGTACGGTCACGTACAAAGACTGGGCGGAGAAACTACCATTTGCACTATGGGGATATCGTACATCTGTAAGAACGTCAACTGGTGCAACACCCTACTCTTTGGTGTACGGGATGGAAGCTGTACTGCCAGTGGAAATGGAGGTTGGTTCGCTGAGAGTCATGGTGGAGAATCGGATACCAGAAACAGAATGGGTGAAGAGCAGATATGAACAATTGGCGTTGATTGACGAGAAGAGATTGCAGGCTCTGTATCATGTCCAAGGCTATCAGAAGAGAATCGCCAGAGCTTTCAACAAAAGGGTGAGGCCTAGAGGACTAAAGGAGGGAGATTTGGTGCTTAAACAAATGCAAGCGCAGATATTTGACCCAAGGGGCAAGTTCAGGCCCACTTGGATGGGCCCGTACATTATAAAGACGATCATGACAGGAGGGGCAGTTAAGTTAATTGATGGGGACGGTAACGAACTCATGCAACCAGTCAACATGGATCGATTACGGAAGTATTATGTATGAGGAGAAGCATGTGAACTACGAGGACCTGATTTCCCAAGAAGAAGAAAAAGAGAAAGAAATAAATCATGATATCGCAACGTTTAAGTCGGGAATACGTAGGCAGCCCTGAATGGGTGCGGTCCACATTATGGAAGGAAAATGAGATGTTATAATCTGTGGAGGCAGTGGTGGAACCAATCCGTAATTATCAAGATTCTTGTTAAATACACGAGTCAATTAAAAGCGAATTCTCGAGAATGGATAACTAGTACATCCTGATCATTTTTACTTAAATTAAAAATGTAAGAAGGAAACGATGAAATGTGCAGTGAAATCTGAAGAAAGAGGCATCGGCATACGTTTCATTTTCACTTTCTTATCCTCTTTGAAAGCCCTTCTTCTTCAGTTGATTCTTTCCTCTTATGGGGAGACTTTGGTTCCACTTTCTTGGCATTTTCTAAATCCCTAGCCAGCCAGTCATAATAGGATGATGGTGGGCTCACTAATGTCGGAGCCCGAAGGTTGCCCATCCGGGACCTATTTGCCCATGATGATCGAACTCGCTCAACAGCTCGAGAAAAGATGGGGCAGGTGTATCCAGCATGATCTTTAATAAGAGCATATTGATTCTTCCCAAATTGACGTGCAATACGGGACGCAGGACAGTATGAGATATCATGCAGGCCAATCAGCATTACACTCCCGGGGAATACTAACTCGGTGGTCATTTGATCGATATGCCACCACGGGCAGTGCCAAAGGATGTGGTGACAAGATAAAGAGCCCAAAAATTCTTGTAGTTTCTCATGATTGGGAAAGGGTTCAGCTAGCTTGCGATAGCGATAATGTTCGGGACGAAAAGGATATACCGTGGGCGCTTCAACCAATTGGAGACGTTCATGCAGCCATATCTGATGGAAGGGAAAAGTAAAAAAAAAAAAAAAAAAAAAAAAAAAAAAAAAAAAAAATTTTTGTTGATTTAACAGATTAATGGTATGGGAATAACTGATTACCTGTAATAGAAGAGGGCTGCCACGCAGTAAAGAAGTCCCTTTTCGCACTGCATCGTCAAGACCATTGAGGGTTTCTGCAAGAATCATCATGCATGGATTATGGGAAGAAATGTGTTGTACCACATGAAGGAGAGCCAGGTCAACTGAGTGGAGGTCACTGATGAGAAGATACCCCGCTAATAAGCATAGGCAAAGAGCCCGGAATGCATAATTGTCTGGTAAAGGAAGAGCGGTAGAAAAATGCTGCACAAGAGGCTCGAGATTTATGGTAGAATTAATGCACCATGATCTGGCCTGCTCTACAGAAATGTTTAGAGCCAAGGCAAGGTCAGGAGAATAGAGCATGGCTTGAGAAGGAAACAAGGGATCATGGGAAACTGGATAATTAAGAATTGCACTAAATTCCTCTATGGTGGGGCAAATCTCTATGTTGTTAAAACGGAACACATGACGAAGAGGGTCCCAATATTTCATGGCTGTTGAGAGGAAACCTTCATTGATCCTCACTTGGCAGTAGTGGATTAAAGAAGAAAGATGAGCTGACTCGAGTAGATGGGCTGTTTGCCGGTGGACGAACAGAAGCCACCTTTTGATATTCAGGAGAGAGAAGGAGACTGCCATGATATCTTGAAAGGATGGGAGAGTAAATGGGAAGGATCACCTATTTATGGAAGGAAGAATGACGATGCTGGCTGAAATGGAGAGGTGCTTCATGCACCAAAAGTCGTTTTTATGATAAAAAGGTGGGCTGTGTTGGTCAAAGCACCAAAAAGCGAGGTTGACATTCTCCATGCGTACGCACAGTTTCCCATGCGTACGCATATTTGAAATATGCGTACGCACCCTTCTTCATGCGTACGCACCCCTATTCATGCGTACGCATATTTTGATTATGCGTACGCACCCCAAGGCCAAATTCATCTTTTTTACTCGTTTCCTGCTTTGTGATATGTTTGGTCCTCAACCCACTCATTACCATCCACCTGATAAACTCTGTTGGGCTTATTTCTCGTTTAATGATGTGAATACAACAAATAAAGTAAAAGGGGGAGACAAAAGGGAGATATCACCACCGAAAGATGCAAACAAAAGGCAAGAACATCAATCATATGGATAGAAAGTACGAGGCACCCATGTGCCTAATTCAGTCAAAAGGGAGGATAGGTGCACCCATGTGCAGATCAAATGTGTAAGAGAAGAAGTAAACAAAAGAAAAAGAAATTGTTTAAGTTACACCCCAAATAATAAATTGTTTTAAGAAAGCAAAGCTAAAAGGGCCCTCCACGACGCCCTCGCCCTCGAGTACTCCTGCTCCTAACACTAGGGGCATGAGATGAGCTCCCACCCTGCTGAGCGCTCGAAGCTTCATCACCACCACCTCCAGGTGGACCCCCAGGTGGACCACCAGGTGCCATTGGACCTCCATGCAGCCTCATAGAATAATCCGTCACCATAGCCTTCAGGCTTCCCACTAGCTGGATCATGTCTGCGGACTCAGCCATGTTGAGCTGCAATGGGGGGAAAATGTGAATAGTCATACATACATGTGCACATATTTTGCAAATGAATTCTTTATGCAGGAAAGGAAAAGAAAAGAGGAGCAGGTACGCACTCTGCGAGTGCCAGGAGCCATGGGATAGCCCAGGACGTTGTCCCGGCGTGGGATCTCATTCTCAATAAAATATCCAGCGGGCGACCATTCGGTCACACGCCAGCCAGGCAACACCGGATTAATCCCTTCATCCGCACCCTCATCAGCAGGAGGAGCAACCTAGGAAGAAATGCAATCAGCAAGAGTTCAAGTTGTACAGTAAATTGAGGCAATGAAATGTAAAGGAATATGTACCTGGGGCCCAAGGAGCCGGGGCATGAGGAACTCAGCCGCAAACACATCATAATCTCCATCAGGAAGGAGACGAGCATCACAAGGTATACCTGCCTGCCAGACACCCAAGTCCTCCTCACTGATATTGTATGGGTAGATCATGAAGGAAGGAGGAAGCATAGGCACCCGCTGCCATGCAAGGACCTCATCAGAAAGCTGCCACATGACCCTCTCCGGCAAGTAAACAGCTCGGGAAATAGGAGAGTCGAGTATAGAGCAGGTCAGTGAAGCCCTCAATGCTGCATCATGCATGGCCTGGTCGCCAGTAAAGGGGACACCAGTCCATGGGCGGGGTCGAATCTGTAAGAAGAAAAGTCAGAAAATTGCAAGGAAATTAAGGTACTTGGTTAGGAAATTTTAAAGGATTATACCTTGTTCAAGGGCGCAGTGTCCAGGAATTCGCGTATACGGTCATACCCCGATATGGGACGACCATCATCCCCGGTGAAGTCGATGTAGCGGCGGGCCCAAAGCTGTGTTAGAAAAGAAAAAAAAAAAAAAAAAAAAAAAAAAAAGAAAAAAAAATGAAAATGATGTCGGGCATCAAAATATAATATGGAAGCAAAGGACAAACAAAGCAATGAAAGAAAGCTTACCGCCCATAATCGCCAACATCCCGTGATGGAAGAAATCTGGTCCCTACTCAACGAATCCATGGAGGTATACAGATAAGACAGGACTGCCTGACCCCAAGCAAACTGACTGCAAGTCTCCAGATCCTCCAAAGCTACTAGCCAGACAGTGGTCATAGACTGGGCAGAGTTTGGGAATAGAAAAGCACCAATCAAGTACAGGATGAAACTCCGCGCCATGATCTGTTGCTCCCGGGTAGTCCCCTGAGGTCCATACTGAAAGGCCTCCGCCACATCAGTATAATGACAATGGCCCGATGTGAAGCTCGTCCCTATCACCCTACGATGAAACTGGGCGATCTCCTCCCCGGAAGGATATGAGGATGGAATGGAGGAGCCAATCACCCTCAGCCCGGTCAATCTGAAGACGTCGTAAGGGGTGATGGTTAGTTCTCTACCAGCGATGTGCATGGTGTGGGTAGAGTCCCACCATCTTTCAGCGATGCAGTAGCAAAGGGATTTGCTCCCGTCATGTGTCAGGAGATCCACGACTGAGCCAAAGCCGGCCTGAATGACGTACCCCTTGGTGTTGTCATTTAACCGCTTCCACCAAGCCCAGGCAGTGGAAGCATTCCCTCGAGTGGAGAGATCGCGACGCGCCTGCCAAGAGCCAAACAGGTAAATGACAGCACAGGTATGTGATAAGTAACAATAGGTGATGCTTCAAAAGTGCCAAAAGAAGGAAAACAGGAGAATAAGTCGGCACCACCCGAGTCATGCGTACGCATAATTTAATATGCGTACGCATGATAAGACTGTGCGTACGCATGAGTCTTCATGCGTACGCATATTATTTTATGCGTACGCACCATGAGGCCATGCGTACGCCTGGTTCGGTGCAGAGTTTTTTTATATATTTGTTTATCGTGTCTGTAAACGAAAGGTTTGATTTTTATGCCAATCTTGAGTTCAAAAATGAGTTTTTCTTCCTACGTGCATATGTCAGATAGGGTCAAGTATTATTCTCCTGGTTTCATCAAAATATGCATTCAGTTTTGAATAGGGTGGATGTACAGTGGACTTTGCACAACAAAACAATCAAAAGATTTGATTTTTAAGGTTCGTTTACAGATTAAAGGATAAAGTAATGGTTTTGGTAATGCTTCCAATCCAAATTCCACAGATATTTCATGCATTATTTCAGATCCATATATTGACAAAAGCTTTATGAAAGAAAAACAGGTACAAAGAGAGCGTACCTCGCCCACCCGACAACGCCGGGACAAGTGCTCCGCTGGACGGAAGGTAGGGGTGATGACCTCGCCAGAATGGATGGTAGGCAGCCACCTTTTGTTGACAGAATCATCCCCTTGGGAGTGAGAAGACCCATGCTGTCGTTGTCTCTTGGGAGCCATGAGAAGAGCACAATGGATGAAAGAGAAAGAAGAGTTTTGGAAGAAGGAGGAGTGTAAAGAATGAGGATGGGAAAAGACGGCTGAAAAGAATGAGAAGGAGAAAGGGTTTCAAACCCTTTATAAGTACCGCCTCGAAAGGCGTGTGATTGCTGAGGGAATTAAAACCATGCGTACGCATGGAGATCCAGGCGTACGCATATTTATAATATGCGTACGCGTGGTTTGACCAGGTTTGACCATGCGTACGCATGGTAGTTTTGAAACTTGAAAAAGGAGCGCGACTTTTGGGATGCTGATTCCCCATAGCATGCGTACGCATGATGTGCTGCGCGTACGCATATTGAGAATATGCGTACGCATGGTTTGACCGAGGTCAAAATTTTTGACTCAAGTTTGTCTGCGGAAAACTTGATTTGCCTTGAGAGGGTCCGTCCCTGATTTTTAGAAGGAATTACTGCGGAATTCCGACGTTGATGCCTGAGACTTGCTGCGGGAGTCTCGCTATGCCTTGATTGGGCAGGCTTATAATTGGTTGACTGGGATGCTGCGGGACCAGTCAAACCTTGACGGAATATTTAGTTAGAATTGCTGCGGGGTTCTAGCATGTCTTAGAATTTGTTGAAGAAATCTTCCCTAGGATTGATTCGACTTTGATTACACGAACTACGTGAGGGTCTGATCTCTGCGGAGTACGTAGGCAGCTGGATGCGTCTAGCACGACCTAATGCATTGCTTGATTGCATACATAAGGACGAGGTATTCGTCACACTCTGGGGACTTTCTGCGGAAATCCCACTTTGATCATTTCGAACTACGTAAGGGTCTGATCTCTACTGAGTACGTAGGCAGCTAGATGCGTCTAGCACGACCTGACACATTGCATGAGTGCATGTGATTTGCATGTGGACAAAATGTTCGTCTAGAGATTTTCTTTCGATTCCTCCCCACGAAGTGGCGAGAATTCGAAAGAGGGGCAACTGTAGACACCCCATTTTGTCCCTACATTTGATGATGATTTCCCGATGATGAGGTCCACAATGTTTGCCGTCTACTCGGGTCTCTTTCTACGCGCAAAGCAAGCAAATGGGAGTTCAAACGATTAAATTAGACAGCCGGGGAGTGTGGTGCGTACGCATATTTATAATATGCGTACGCATGGTGGTTTCATGCGTACGCATGAATAGCCATGCGTACGCATAAAATAATATGCGTACGCATGAGATTCTATTTTTCTCATCTGAATGATGCCTGCTCTCCACTTCGGCCGAAAGTTGTTGTCGGGGGAATGATTTATGCTTGGGTTGGCCCGACCATTGAGCAAAGGGAACGTGGGGGGGTCAAAGAGGAGAGAGTTTGAGGTCATGCATGACGACCTCACTCGGGTGATTTCTCCTATAAATAGCAGAAGCTCTTGGGAGCTCAAGAGGAAAAAGGAGAGGACGGACGGAGAAGGCAGAAACAGGGGAGGTCAGTGAGAGGAAATAGATAGAGAAATAAGGAGGAGCTGCATTTTGAGTAACTGCTAGCTATTTTGAGGGTGAGAGAAATATGGGAAAGGTGAGAGAAATAAACTGAGAGAAAAGAAAGGAAAATATAACAGAGAGTTAGACCAGTGAGACTGGGAAAAGCTTGTTTTGCGCAACAGGGGAGACGCTGCCGGGTTGACGGTGGACCTGAGGGAAGGATTTAATTTCAATTTGCTTTATTTTTAAGAGGTACGTAATATTTATTTATTTATATAATTATGTAGGATGTTTAGAAGTTGATTTATTGTATACACTGTCCATTTTTGGCCAATAATGTTCTTCGGGAGGTCCAAATCCGCGGAGAAGATAATTTGGTGAAACCATGAGTACTCGCGAAATGTCATGCGTACGCATAAATTTATTATGCATATGCATGGTAGGTGCGTACGCATGGTGAGACCATGCGTACGCATGATAATACCATGCGTACGCATGGTCAGACCGCGAGTACTCGCGACAGTGCGTTTTCTCTTATTTTCATTCCGTTAAAGCTTCTATACTTTGTTATTAAATATTTATGCTTTGTTTATTTATCCTATGCCATTAATCCATCATTCGTGTGTGCCATTTATTTATTGTATGATTAACAGGTGTTCCGGATTTTATTAAAATATTAAATATGGTCAATGAATACAAGAATGAGGGCCGGTTTATTACCGGGCATTGTTGGGTGCCTAACACCTTCCCAACATGTACCTTAGCTACGAACCCATCTCTGGTCAATAAAATTGGTCCTGGACTCTTCCAGGTGGCGACTCTCATTTGCACGCTAATCCTAAATGGATTAGCACCATCAGAAAGCAAAAAAAGCAGGTAAATACAGGTGAACTGAGGAAACGCGCGAGCGCGCGTGGCGGCGATGGAAACAGGTCGGTGCGACCACAGCTGCAAGAGGTATTGATGGAAACGAAACCCTTATAATCCTCAAATATAAAAATATTATGCTTTGGTTAGGAGATACAAAATTCTCTATCTCTAAAATACTTTGTTTCCCATATATGCATGGCGATGTAATATTAGGAATAATTTTATTAAAAATTATGCATTTTATTGTCAATCGTGACCATGTTATTCTAACCCTTAAACAAGAACCTGTTAAAATTCCTATTTAACAACATCATAAACATGTTTGTGAAAAAGGATTTGCGCCAGTCAAGCGTAGTGAAATGACACCAATAAACAAATCTTTAGAAGAAAAACATTGGATTTATAAAAAATTACATCCAAACTTTTCAGAAAATCCATTAAAACTTTGAGATAAATCTCCCAAGTTTTGTGAATTAAAACTCATTCTAATAAAATAATTAGAGTTAAACCAATGGTCTATACTAAAAAAGATATAGATGAATTCTTAATTTAACTTAAAGAATTACTAAAGAAAGGATTAATTGAAGAAACAAGAAGTCCACATTCTAGTCCTACTTTATGGTAATGAGCCATAATGAGATAAAACAAGGAAGAGTTAGAATGGTCATTAATTATAAAAGATTAAATCAAAATCTTGAATTTGATGGATACTTTATTCCAAGAAAGGATGTTTTAGTAAAACAAACTATGAACTCTAAATGGTTTAGCAAATTTGATTGCAAATCAAGCTTTTGGCCAGTAAATCTAATAGATGATTCAAAACCATTGACTGCTTTTAGTGCACCATATGGGCATTGTCAATGGACGGTTATGTCATTTGGAATTTGTAATGCATTCTAGATATTTCAAAGATGGATGGACAACATGTTCAAACATTTTCATAATTTTTGTCTAGTATATATAGAAAATATTCTAGTATTCTCTAAAATTAGAGAAGAGCATAAAAAGTATCTTGAAATTGTATCAGATATATTCCTAAAACATGGAGAAATTCTGAGTCCTAAAAAGAAAGAAATAGAAAAAGAAAAACTTGAATATTTAGGAGTTATTTTAACCAATTAGGTATGCAACTCCAAAATCATATTATTGTGAAAATGAGAGATTTTTCAAATGACATAACAACACTCAAAGAACTGCAAAGTTTTTTAGGTTTATTAAATTATGGAAGAAAGTTTGTAAAAAACCTATCCAAAAAGGAAAAACCATTAATTAAAAAACTTAAGAATATTCCTAAAAAAGGAAATTCAGATATAAAAATTGAATGGACTAAAGAAGATTCAAATTTAATTCAAGAAATTAAAAATATGTTTAAAGATATCCCAAAGGTTTATTTTCTAAAAGAAAACGAACAATTAATTCAAAAAACCAATGCTAGTGATGAATTTTGGGGAGCAGTATTAAAAGCAATCCCAGAAAATTCTAAACATGAAGAAATCTGTGGATATGATTCAGGAAAATTTAAACCAAATGAAATAAAATATATTACTTATAAAAAAGAATTATTAGCCATAAAAAATGGAATAAAAAGATTTCATATTTATTTGGCACCAGTTAAATCTTTAATTCATACTGATAATAGATCAGTTCATAATTTCATTAAATCCAAAAAAGGAGAAGAAAATGCGAGACGTGTTAGATGGTATAATTTTATTTGTCAGTATACTTTTAATATAATACATATTAAAGGTACTAACAATTTTCTTGCTGATTATTTGTCCAAAAATTACAATGAATAATCAGAATCCGGACAGAGGGAAAAATTCCTCAAATCCTCAGGGAAAGAATTATGGGAAACCATCACAATCCTACAGAGGAGAAGGCAACTCATATCAAAGCAGTTTTCCTAGACTTCCTCAGATCATGGGTAACCAACCCAATGTTCCAGTTTATATTATGCCAATAAATTATAAATAAATAGCTGAAATGTCTCAAAATTTTAATCAAATGAATTTTCAAAATCATCCTGAAACAAATCAGAAAATAAAAGATTTTTACAATCCTGATTTAAACCCAAAAACCTATCAACTTCATAATAATATTTAGAAAACTCATTGCTTAAATCTCAAAGCTGAGTTTAGAAGAAATATGTGTCAACTTGCTGAATTCTTGAAATCACAAGAAGACAAGCAAATACACATTCATTCTGAATTTACCAAGTTCATTAAACAAGTGGATTGGCTTAAAGATTTTTCTAAAGAAAAAATCACCACTATTATTAATTTGATGAATTTCACTAAACAACAGGAAAATTCTTACCTTACCAAAGCTTTAAGAATTTGTTTTTCCAATAAAACTAAAACAGCTTTACCAAAAAAAATATTTTGGATATCCATAATCGTGCTGAATAGAATGAGATAAAATCCCTTCTCATTGAATTTGCTATAAATATTTATTTGGAAAAAGAAATTCCAGAATTGAAATTTGCCATAAATCATGAGATTTGGAGTATGAAAGCAATTAGATGGGGAGCCGTCGGAACAATCATCTTCGACTCCTTAGTATGCACCACATTTGTTGACTTTTCCGCCATAATCAAAACAATGATCTATAATGTGGTGAAACATTACAAATGGAGTAAATATTTAAAGTTTAAAATAACCAGTCATGCGGGATGGCGCCATAGAGAGTTATTTTTTCAATCTTATTAGATTTGGAGCTTAGAGCTTGCAACTGATCAAGACTTTATAAAAAATTTAGATTTGTCATCTTATTATATAAATAATTATGTTGCACTTAAAAGAGAGGTACAAAATATCCGTAATTATTGCTCTTACAAATTCATGATCAACGTTGGTAGAAGATTATTTTCTACAAATTTGATTACTTCTTATGTAGGGTCAGTTGACTAAAAAATGGCAGCTGAAGATTTTCTTAATAATATTTTTCATGGACAAGTCACTGATCCAATTGAATTAACAATTGATGTGGAAGAGTTGGTGAGTGCAAAAGATTATTTTGATAATATCGTCAAACCATGTCAAGAAGACTGTGGAGATGATTTCTGAAATTCTCTTGATGAAGAGGGACTTCACAACAAAAAAAACATAATGGAAGGATAGGGGCCAAGTAGGCAACATTCAGGGTTTCTGCAAAATTGAACACGTATAAAGAATACGTCTAATATTCAACAACCAAAGGACATGACATGGTATGAAGCATTTATGAAGTTTTACTCTTTTAAAAGAAGACAAAGGCTTTATGATAGTTCAATCATAAATTATGGCAGTATATCATGTGAATGGAAGGAATTCACAGTTCCCAAAGTTCAAAAGACTTGTAAATATGGGTAGTTGAGAAGTAATAATGTTACTTTTTTTATTAAAGACAAAAGTATAACATATGAATAACATATATTAGGTCTTTTGAATTTCTTGTAAATTTTAGATTTTAGTTAAAGTCCGTACTTGATGTCCGTACGTCTGTCTATAAATAAGAGAGTTTTCCACTTGTTAAGGCAAGTTTTTTGCCATCATCTATCTGTATAAAGAGTGAACTATAAGTGAGAGAGAGAGCTTGAAGCATCAGAAAGTTTTTACGTAAGTTTTCTTTCTCACTGTGTAAAAAATATATAATGATCAATAAAGTTTGAAATTTATTAAGTAAATACTATTTTTTTAGTTTTATACGTATTTTAGTCACCGACAGGCAATGGCCTGTTTCCTTAAAAGTGAAAACTACCATTCCACACAACATAAGATGCGTGAGAAGCGGAAGAGGATTTGCTGCAGTTTGGTGGTTCAACTGCAGCGTCCAGTAGCCGTAGATGGCGTGACACGTGGCGCGATTTTCATCCAACGGCTGAGATAAAAGACTCAACTTGCTGCCAGTAAACGTTAACGCCGTTTGGCCTTTATCAAACAAAACGCCAAAACGCTGCGTTTTGCTCCTTCGTTTAGAGCCAAAAAGCAAATGAAAATCGCGATCCCGCCAAAAGCATTGTTTCCTTTCCTCCTCGTGCTGCCTCTACTCTCTCTCTCTCCTCTTCCTCTCGGAAAACCCATCCCCATTTCTCCTTCCCGTCGGACAATCCCCGTTCGTCTCCGGCGCCGGCGACACCAGATCGAGTCCCCACGCGAACCACCACCTGTATTGTCTCGAAACCCATTTCTCCTCCCCGTGCTGCCTCCCCTCTGTCTCTCTCCTCTTCCTCTCCGCTGGGAGAAAACCCATCCCCATTTCTCCTTTGGGCAATGTAATGTGAAAGTTTACAAATTTGTTAAACGTTGTTAAATGGGAACCACATAAGTTGTTAAAAGTTGGGTCGATGTTAATGTGAAAGTTTACAAATGAATTGAGAAGGTGGATGCGGTTGAACAAAATCAAAGGAAATTTCCCAACTGTTGTTTTTCATAAGAAATTTCATTGTCATATATGACCAATGCCCTGTTAATGGGAACCCCTCCTGTTAGCGAGCTTGGTTTTGTAAAAGTGCTTAGTATGTGCAATAATGTGGTGTTGAATGAATGAATTCTTTAGTTCCAATCAGAATTTATATGTAGTTAGTATTTTGACTTGATCATAACTCAGCAGATAAAGTGTCATTGTGATTTTTTGGGACTTTGAGTATAGTAGATCCTCAAACCACCTCCACCAGCATCTCCTGTTCTGTTTCTTGTAATTTTTCTTTATAATTTTTTTTTTAAAATTTTGTTTTGTTCTCTTTTTTATTTTTATTTTTATTTTGTCATGTCCCTCTTTATTTTTCGTTTATTTTTTTCAAGTGAAGATGTTTTATAGGCATAGATCAGGAAATTATAGGTTGTAAGGATGGGTTTGGTGGTCTTTGAGAGAGGATAATGATGGTGCTATGGTTTGGGTTCAGATTTGAGTAATGGGGGTCAGCTTCCTAGTTTCGACATGAGTGCACCAAACCTTGAGTGGTGTTGAGAAGAGAGACAAAGGAAGAGGAGAGAGGGGAGAGTTTGGGATGGATTTCATTTTTGAAATGGCAACAAACCCATTTTCGTTAATTGTTCATGATATATTAATGGAGGGTGGCCCAATTTTGATGGCTTATGCTCCACAATTCCACACACTGAGCTAAAAGTTCATGAAAGCACCACTTTGTATTAAAAGAAACCATTCAAAAAAGTGCCACCTTAACTGTTGTGGGTAATTTATATTTTTCTTATTTGGGTTTCTTTTCTTTAACGTAGGAAAATTGCAATTTTTCCAACCTCATTTTGGAATTCTCCAACCTCATTACTCATAATAATAGAGTAATAAAATGAAATGAAGTCCACCACCTCCTTTCTTCTTCTTCTTCATTTTTTTAATTTTTTTATTTTTAAGGAATGATTTCTAAATGGAGGAGAAATTTCTACCTTTTCTAAGAGGGTTGATGTGAGATTTGCAAAGTAAATGCACTAACCTTCTCGGAATTTGCAGCATACATTTTATCACACCAAATTGTTTTCTTCATCAAAAAGAAAAAAAAATATCTTCTTTTGTTGCTTACCAAAATACATAAATAAATATCTTCTTTTGTCGTTGTATTGTCATGTCATTCTATGAGTTGTTGTATGTTACATTTTAAATTAATGATTTTGTCGTTGTATTGTAATGTCATTCCTAAACTTATTCTTATTGTGAGTATTGAATTTAAATTTTGTTGGTGCAGGAATGGAGTTGGTAGAAGATGACAATGTTGAGCAATTGGAATGGAAGCCCAGGATCGGTTTGGCATTTGATATTGAAACAAAGGCCTATGAATTTTATAATGAATATGGCAGAAGAGTGGGCTTTAGCGTTCGAAGACATTATACCAATAAGAGTAAGAGACTTGGTTGCATCAGTTCAAGCAGTTATGTTTGTTCAAACGAGGGGTTTCGGGGGAAAAAGAATGGAACAGCATCTCCTAAGAATCCTAGGAGCCAGACAAGGACGGGGTGTTTGGCTAAAATGGGAGTACAATTCAATGAAGACACTCGGAAGTATGAAATTAACGTCTTTGTTGAGGAGCATAATCATGATCTTGCTCCTAGGGGATGCTCATATATGTTGCGATCTCAACGGTGCATTTCTGAATTACAAGGCAATGAATTGGTTATGGCTGAAGAAGCTGGGCTTTCCATTCGGGATACATATTCCTTGATGAGTACACAAGTTGGAGGAAGGGAATCCCTTGGATTTATTAAGCTTGATCAGAAGAATTACCTTCGGAGTAGGAGAATGAGTAAATTGGCATATGGGGAAGCAGGTAGTTTGATGCGATATTTTAAAGAACAAACAATTAAAAATCCATCATTCTATCATGCTATTCAGTTTGACAATGAGGAACAAATTACCAATATTTTTTGGGCGGATGCTCGCATGATTATTGATTACAGTCAATTTGGCGATGTTGTGAGTTTTGACACAACTTACAAGATTAACAAAGAACATCGCCCATTTGCTGTTTTCGTGGGATTTAATCATCACCGAGAGGTTGTGGTTTTTGGTGCTGCACTAATGTACGACGAGACCACGGAGTCATTTGAATGGTTATTTCAGACATTCTTGGAGGCTATGTCAAATAAGCATCCACAAACCATCATAACCGATCAGGATGCTGCAATGGCAAAGGCCATCCCTAATGTGATGCCAAATACTTTCCACAGGCTATGCAAATGGCATATAATGCAAAATGCCACAAAGCATGTGAGTAGAATTGTTACTGAGATTGAGACTGATTCTGATTCATACACTAATTCTATCAAAGATAAGTTGGCATATTTCATGGACCACATTGATGAGGAGGTTGATTTTTTAGCTGCTTGGGAACAAATGCTTGATGATTTTGATGTGCGTGGCAATCATTGGTTGGGCACTTTATATAAAGTGAAGGAAAAATGGGCACATGCATATGTTAGGTTGCATTGGTGTGCTGGTATGAAAAGTACTCAATTGAGTGAGAGTTTTAATGCCTCTTTGAAAAAGTATTTGCAATCAGATCATGATTTGATGCAATTCCTAATGCACTTTGAGAGATTACTGTCTAACAAGCGCTACAAAGAGTTGGAAGCTGAATTTGCATTGTCTCAAAAGCAGCCAAAATTGAAAGAGCATTATAAAGTCTTGGTTCAAGCAGGAAAAATTTTTACAAAGGATATATTTGAGGCATTCCAAGTTGAGTATTTCAAATCTGTTGCACTACAGGTTAGGGGTGATCCTGTTGATGATGGTGAGAATAGAATTTATATGGTATGTGATGATGAGGGACGTGGAGTTGGCTATGTGAAGAAGTTGAAGTCTAATGATAATCTCTCTTGTAGTTGTAGAAAGTTTGAAATGAGTGGCATCCTATGCAAACATGCCTTGAAGATCTTTAGAGAAGTATTGAACGGCGTGCACCTCCCTGCCCAATATATATTGAAGAGGTGGACAAGAGATGCAAGATCCACAGATGTATATGATATGCATGGCCGCAATATTGATGTAGATGGAAAGTTGGAAGAAACCGAACGATATTCCATAATGATGACAGGGTGGAGGAAGCTAGCAGACAGGGCTTCCAAATATAAAGATGCATATCATTGTGTTCTTGAAAGTCAAGTGAATTTGCAAGCAAAGCTGGAAGCTGTAATACATGCACATCTGAATAGGCAAGCGCAAGAGACAGGGGAAGCGCATGAAACAGGGGAAGCACATGACACAAGGGAAGCGCATGAAACAGGTGACCAACTTCTTTTTTTTCGTTTTCTTTGTTATTTGGACGTTGTATTTTTTTTTTGTATTCATTTTCTTGATTACTCTAATTTGTTTCTTATACCAAATTTTTTTTAAAAAAAAAAATCAAATAAACAAACAGTTGATCAACTTGGTAATGATGACGACTCGATGGATGCATTCACACTGAAGAAAAGAAAGGACCCATTTAAGGGGAAACATAGGGAAAAGAGTGGAATGGAAATAGCCATGGACAAGGCGAAGGCGAAGGCGAAAGCAAAAGCCAAATCAAATTCCAACACAAAATCCAAATCAAAATCCACATCTAAGGTAATCACCAACATGTGACACTTGTTGTTTATTTATAAATTGTGTATATATTTGACATTTTACACATACTTGTTATTGTTTTATAGGCCCGTCGTATTGAACAAGATGCAAATGCATATATTCCCCTTCCACCAGAACCAACTCAATAATCACAGGTGAAAATCTTTCATTCCACCATATACAACTTTGATATATTTTATTTTTTACATATATGTTAATATTTTTATTTGTCTATACAGACAGATGCTTCTACTTTGGGTCCGCCAGTGGATTCGATGTTGTTCACACCACCAAACAGCATCCAAGCATTGTTGACTGCAAATCTTGATGGTTCAAATTGGGCATTTGAGCCTTGTCAAGGCTCAAATAACATGTCTAGCAAAGTAAAAATTAAATAAACCAACTTAGTTTTATACTATCATTGTGATTTTTTGTTAGAAATTAATGTTGTTTTGTTTTTAAACTTTTTATATTCAGGGTTGATGAACACTCATGGAATGAAGTGCAAAGAATGGGAGAAGACTAATTATTTAATGTGTACACTGGTGTATTTTGGTTTAATGTATACATGGACTATGGACTGAAACTTTAAATGTAATATTTAGTTAGTTTTAGTTGGTTTTTTTTTTTTTTTTTTTGGGACTACTTGTTGTTATAAACAATGTCATGTTAGAATTTCTATATGTTGTTATTTTCATATATTGCTGGCTGCTGTGAAATTATATTTATTTGATTTTGTACAGGTTTGATTAGTCGAGAACTTGGGATGTCCGTAATATAGACAGGGTCATGCCAAAATTTATAAAAAAATTATAATTGAATTTCATTAGCATGAGGTTTAATTGTAAACAATTTTCATTGAGATGGGTTTAATTGTAAACAAATTTCATTTTCATGAGGTTTATATTTCCTACTGTTGCTCAAACTTGGCTTAAGCAATTGAAGTTGAAACTTAAGTTCGGACTTAATTTCCTTAGTTTGGAGTACTCCGGTGGCTTCCAATTGCATGAAGACTGTAAGAGTACTACCATTATAGTGTGCAATTAGGCATAAGGGTACGTTAGGCCTTGGGCATGGTGGGTAATAGTTCACTCTTATATTGATCTCAAAGTATTGGACAAAACGATAGGGCTATGCAAGTAAAACTATTTGGTGCTAACCATGGAAATTGGTTAATTTGGTGCAAATGGTAATCACCAAAACATGTTACCTAAAATTGGTGGTGGTGTGGGAATTTTGAAATAGATACCAACTTCGAGTTGAAGTATGCAATATATGTTTTTAGATTTCAATTTTACCCTCACTCACGCTCTCTCAACTTGCACCAAATACATCTACTAAACCATTTCTCACAACAAGAGTACAAAAAAAAATTATTTTTGTCTACTACTTTGAATACATTCAAGTGTCAAATTGAATACATTCAAATGACATCTGGTATATCCTGTCAAATTGAATACATTCAAGTGTCATTTGTTGATTGTTTATATATAATAAGTATTGAAATGCGAAAACACCATCGTATCCAAAATGATAACATTAATATCCAAAATGATAACATTAATATCCAAAATGTTTAATTACAAATATTCATAGCTTATTTAAAACCCAATACACAATCGCCAAGATTATTAACACTTGGACAATAATCCTAAACTCCGTCGATGTAGGTAGAATGTAATTATATCGCCCATAATGCTCTACATCTGATTGGAATGTGGATGATGCCTCATCACCAGTGTTATGCACACCATCTATCGGCTCACACCAAGAGAAGAAATGGCAATCGTGTCCGTTTCGTTCCTGAAAAGTTTGAATATTGTTAAAATATAAATAACTTAAAAGTATAACATATTTCAAGACTTACATATTACTCACAATGTAACCAGGGCATGAATAAAAAAGGCAATATCTACTATGGTTCTTTTGCGATATCTTTAAGACGGCTCGACGTCCACAATTACACAATTTAGGGGCTGCTCTCAAGCAATTGGGTGGGGGCGGGTTGTTTGTAGACGACATTACTTCACTTGTTCACCTTTAAAAAAATATCATCAACAAATAAACTCTTACGTAATTGTAAAAAAAAATTTGAGAACTAAACAATAAAGATATATGAAATTCTGCAGTATATAGACTTGCATTGCATAAGGATATATGAAAATGTGATTTTTTACTGTACGTTCTACGGGCACCTGTTAAGCCTACGGGCACCTGTTAAGCCTAATAATTGCATGAGAAAATATAAAATCCATAGAAAATGATGCAAATAATATAGGAAAATGTGAAAATGGATGAAAAATAGTGCAATTTATATTTTAAAAAAATGTGAAAATATATTAAGAAATTGTGTAAAATACATTTATTTTTCATGCAAATATTTATTCTTTAAATGTATCTTAACATGTACTCTAATAAACAACATATCAAAATCATCTACCACTTTTTACATAAAAGTCACAACCTATAAAATTTTATGTGGTAACGGTTTGGACTTTAGATCACTCAATAAATTACAAACCAGAAGAAATTAAGGAGATATAATGAGGGAAGGTGCACATGCATAACGTGTGCTACCCCTCTAATTTATATAGAAAAGGACATACTCAAACATTTAACAAAGGAAACAACAGAAATCTTCCTTCCAGTATTTTAATTAACATCACAAGGCCCAAATTCTTTAGGAGAAAAAATCAGCACTATATAGATGGATTTCTTGTTCCCCAATTCAAGTATTTCAATTTCCCCGCTTCCAAAGCATATCCATATCAAGGATTATGATAGTACAATACTTAAAATAGTATTAGCGCATGATAGCCACTTGAATTAGGAATCAAAATTTTCAGGTAAGACTGTCATACGAGATCAAGAAATAGGACACGATTCTTGTTCCAAACTTGGATATAGCACCAGAAGTCAATGTTGTTTGGTTCTATATCCCCAATAACAAAGAAACAACCCAATGGACTTATCCACAGAAAAGCAAAGCTCAAGTCTACTATTGGCACAGGCATAATTACAGAGGCCTTTGCTAGAGAAAGAAAGAAATTATTTATTATAATAATGGATCTAGAAAACATAGATATTAGTCAGATTAGACTAGAAACTCGGATATCACTTCTCAAACATGCAAGGAAAAGCTGAAATTTCTCCCAAAGAGGCAATTTTAATTAGGAAGCATCGTAAACTATCACACACAAAAAATTTAAAAAAAAACAAAAAAAAAAAAAGAAAAAGAAAAGAAAAAAATCCCGCAATTTCAGAATCTGGACCACACTACATCAAAATCCTACAATTTAAAAATTGACGAGTGATACCACTGCAAATAGTTAAAAAGGTCTCAAACAGCAAAAAGTCTCTTTACAATTACTCGAAATATTCATAAAATAAAACACTCCTAACAAGCATAGTGCTGTGTCCATACCCTACAACATAGCAAATTCACCTTACACACTTTCTATCAAACCCAAAAATTCAAAATATTATACAAAAAATAACAAGGGAAATGAACACATACCTGATGCATCATAAAAGCAGCAATTTCCACTCATGGAGCCAACAATTATACCCTACATGAATAAGAGAGTCAACCCAAAAATCCTTTTGATTTCTAACAACAAGTTACATTTCTGAAAATAATAATATAGCAACAAATTATCAAACCTTTTACACAAGAACTCAACATGTTAAAAAAACCTTACCTCACCACTGGAAGAACGCGACGGGAAGAGAAGGAGGTCGTCGAGCTTCCTCGAGCTTTCCCTGTTTTCAACAAGTCAACTTAAAATCAAAATCCAGATGGGTTCCAAAAATAAATTTGAGGTTGGGGCTACCCAAGGAAAAAAAAAAAAAAAAAACACAAAACCCTTACCTCCGGTGAATGGCTTGCCGTCGGGGGAATGGGGGAAGGGGTGAATGGCTTGCCGTCGGGGGAACGGGGGAAGGGGACGGCTGACCACAAAAAAGGGGGACCTCACCACTGGAAAAGGGGGGAAGGGAAGGGGCTCGCCGTCGACGCTGGTGCTGGTGCTGGTTCGCGTGGGGACCAGATCTGGCTGGTGTCGCCGGAGACGCCGGAGACGAGCGGGGATAGTGCGACGAGGGCTACAGCGGAGAGAGAGAGGAGAGGGGCTGGATTTCGAGACAATACAGGTGCTGGTTCGCGCGTGGGGACCAGATCTGGTGTCGCCGGCGCCGGAGACGAGCGGGATAGTCCGACGGGAACGAGAAAGGGGATGGGTTTTCTACCAGACGAGAGGAAGAGGAGAGAGAGAGAGAGAGAGAGAGAGAGAGAGAGAGAGAGAAGGGATGGATTTTGAAATGGCTGGATTTTGAAATGGCTGGATTTCGTTTGCTTTTGGCTCCAAACGAAAACACCAAAAACGCTGCGTTTTGTAAGCCAAAAGCAAACAGCGTTAACGTTAAAGGCTGAAAATTGGGTCTCTTGATCTCAGCCGTTGGATGAAGTTTCTGCCACGTGTCATCGCATCCACGGCTACTAGACGCTGCAGTTGAGACCTCAAACTGCAGCAAATCCCCTTCCCGTGAGAAGCATACAAGGCTTTTGTTACATACCAAATGACACAAACCCTCGGATAGAAGTCACTCCTAGAGACCATTTTGAAAAAGGGAGGATGAGGGCATAAGTGGAATTTTGAATCCAATACTTGTTGACGTGTTTGAAGTGTTTTTGGCTTTGACCCGACTCGACACAGTGGCGCATAATCACGTGCTATTACTCCAGTAGGGGCAGTGTGTCGTATGTGAGAATCCTTTTTGGGAACTTGGGACAAGGACTCGAGAATCGACAGTCTGGTATTTAATTTATATATTGGGATAGGGATTGGGCCCATTGGGACGAGACCTGTCCGTGAAAATTCAATAAAAGGGCATATCAATCTCTTGATCTCTTTCACTGTACAGGCACGTATCAAACACGCATTCCATGACGACACAGCCAGGTCGCAAATCGTTTTCTCCCACAAAACTCCCTCGTTCCCATGATCACGGCCCCTACTTCAATTTTCCACAACCCTTACTTGACTCTATTAACTTCTTTGCAGATTTTTTTTATGTGTTCCATATTTTCTCTCAGTATGGATTGCATCACTATATATGACTTCAGTCTCAAGTGAGCCATATATATATTAATATATATATATGTATGAAAGTATTTTCTGTCTGGTTCCCGAGAAAACCGAGGAAACGTGAAGGAAGAGAAATGACTCATTCTCGATTGGTGGACAATTCCAATGACCGGTGAGCTGACCTGCTAAGCCCTTTCCGAAGCAGGTATACTCATTTAAGAAAAAGGCGAAAGCCTGCTCATTTCTTCTTTCTTCTTCCTTTGCTAGATTGGGGAGAGCAGCGGAACTTTGTCAATAGATTTCTAGCTTACTCCTCTTTCCCGAGTCTCAACTTTGCTTCTGTATAGTTGTTAAAGAAAACGTAAGACTTTAATGCTTGGAAGACTTTTCCTTGAGTTGATTTTTATCTTCTTTTGAAATTCAAATCGTCCTCTTCGTTTATTTTTCGCCCGTTTCTTTACTTTCTATATATATATATATATATATATATTCAGTAATATCAAAGTGATTGATCTTGGAAATATTGTAGGGCGTGAAGATGCTGGGAGTCAGAGGTCGTGGATGTGTTTTCGTTGTGTCATGCTGTTGCTTCATGTTTCTTGCGGTCGCACAAACTACTAGTCCTTCAGAAGGTGAATTTGCAAGCGTTTTGATTTCGATATTCCTAAAATTTTGCTTGCTTTTAGTTCATGATACTCACAATAATATAGTGAGAATTATTGAAAAGGTATGAAACTGAAGTTGTTACGACTTGGGTTGTTGCTATGTAGCTTCCTCTGATACATAAGTCGAGTGGGCATGTGGAAATTCCTTTAGGGCCCCGTTTGGGCGTCCTAATGGAAATTAACAATTTTGGTATATTTTATATAGTATTAAAGGTACAAATCCAATATATTGAATGGAAAATCTCAAGAAAATGATGGTCATCATCACAAATGAGATTGGAAATTCAAAATAATGGCATTTCATGAATTTTAAATAATTTATCTTATAACATCAACTATAGTGACAATTCTAACATTTTTAAATAGTTTCGTTCAAGGCGGTGAACTTTTACTTTCAATACTATGTAAAATACACCAAAATTTTTTAAATTTCCATTTGGATGACTAAACAGGCCCTTACTAATTCTCATTCCTCATGAAAATCAACTTTATGATTTGTCTCCTTTTGCAGTTAATGCATTGTCAGCTGTCAAGAGCAGTTTAAATGATCCCATGAAGCATCTTAGAAATTGGAACAAGGGGGATCCATGTAAATCAAACTGGACGGGAGTGAAATGTTTTGATAGAATTGGGAATGATGGATATTTGCATGTCCGGGAGCTGTATGTTCTTTCTACACCAGTTTTTACCTTCTTGTGTATTTGTTCTTTTACAATCTTAGTAGATAACGATTAAATGAAAGAATGTAAGTGTTATGATGCGAAAATGTGAACTATTTTCCCGTTTCCTAGATAGTGTTTTACTCCTTTCTTTAACTCCAACACTGCTGTTAATCTTTTTATTCCTGAATATAAGTCATTGTAAAACAAAATTTTAACAGTGCTATTATTACTTCCCTCATGCTTGGTGCAGCCAGCTGATGAATTTGAATCTCTCCGGAAGTTTAGCACCTACGCTTGGCCAATTATTTCATCTTGAAATATTGTGAGTCGTAACATTTACTATGTGGACTGTGGAAGAAGCTACATCATGTTGGTAAATTTTTACAAGTAGTCTTTTCGTTGATGCTAATGCTTTATTCTGTTATTTTCTTGTGGTAGAGATTTCATGTGGAATGAAATAACTGGCAGTATTCCAAAGGAGATAGGAAATATTGCATCTTTGAAGCTCTTGTAAGTTGATTTAATAATATTTTACTTTTTTGGAACTTTTCTCATGGTTTTCATCTTCCACAATCTTCAAAATGGAGTCCTATCATACTCTTGTTAACCCTGTTTGTTTCTCCATCATTTAATCTATCGATCTCTCCTTGTGCGGGATGGACCTGCATATGTATATTTTTTCTTTTTTTCTTTTTTGGTTGGGGGAAGAGGGGAGGGGAGAGTTGGCTTAATATACATTGTTGGTCCATTCCCTAATAGTAGTGTTAAATGGTTTTCTGACATGAACATTATGCTGCATGGATTTTATTGATGTCTGATCTAAAAATAGATCTAGGAATCGTAGTGTGAGTCCTCTTGGATTATTGACTTCTCATGACCATGCTTCCATCACGAAATTGACATATTACTAACTAGTATTATCACCAAAGTTTAAGTGGGAGGAACTCCATTGATTATGAGGAAACATAGAAGGTTCATCAATCAATTGCTGCAGCTTTCAGGAATATCTGATACTTCATGAGAGGAATAGTTTGCATACTTTTGGGATTATTACCAAAATAAGTTACCTGATTGATCTTGGTGTCTGGAAATTTATTAATTGAATTCATATTTAATACGAGGTACCATCATTTATTTTAAATGTACACTTCAAGGGCTCTTCAATAATACTGACTCCACGAGATTTGGTGTGTCTGTGTGTGTATGTGGATGCAGGCTCTTGAATGGAAACAAATTATCAGGCTCTTTACCGGAGGATCTTGGCTATCTTTCGAATTTAACCAGACTCCAAGTAGACCTGAATAGTATATCAGGACCAATACCCAAATCTTTTGCAAGCTTGGACAGTCTTAGACATCTGTGAGTATCCATGTTCAAGGTAAAACTAATTCCAGTTGGGATGGAGTTTGGCTTTCTTTAATATTTATTATCTGCATATATGTGACTTTTTGCAGCCACATGAACAACAATTCAATAAGTGGTCAAATTCCTTCTGGGCTGTCCAAATTATCCAATCTCCTTCACTTGTGAGTTAATAAATCAGTTTCATCCCCCTCCCCCTCCCCCACGCACCCCACCCCACCCCCCTCCCAAAAAAAAAAAAAAAAAAAAAAATCTATGTTATTACTCTTCAAAATTGTTCCATATTGCAATTTTTTGACTAGTCACTGAGGTTTTTTTGCTTGATGAGATAAATTTTTACAGGCTTCTGGATAATAATAACTTATCAGGGTATCTTCCGCCAGAATTTGCAAGCTTTCCGGAATTGCGTATACTGTATGTTCCTCCTCGCATTCTCTAGATTATTACTTTTGATTAACCGGTTTCCCCTATTACATGATCTCAGTTATTGAACTTTATTTTCTTGAATTAATTTGCTTCTTTAATGGTGGCGTGAATATTTTCATTCTTTATTTGACTATTCGGGGCAGAACAAAGCTTCAAGCAGACAATTTTTTTTGTCTTGCTTCAAAAGGATGAGACATACAGGTGTAATTATTTTCCGAGCATAATGTAATAATTAGTTATGTACCTATTTATTTATTTTTACTTCCACCCACCAATGGCTAAGCTTCCAGTGTCATGGTGGTGGTTGTTGTGGAATCCTACTTGAGACAGTGAAAGAGACCATTTAGAAATAAAATAATAAAAAATCCACCCAGGAGGGAGAGGGTGGAATAGGCCTTGCTCCCTCTGAAAATGAAGGCCATAAGAGGCCACAAGAATGAAGGAAGATAATAAACTATCTAGTTTTTTATGTTAATAGAAATTTCTTTCAAATAATCCATGTTTGTTGCTCCTCAGTCCCTACAACTTTCTTGATAGTGTATTGTAGTGTATCATAGTTCTCTTTTTGGAAAGAGGCATGCAAGGGGCATTTCTTTTAATTGAAGTTTTGTTTAATTTTGACACTGTTATTGAAACTGGTGCTATATGAGTAAAATTTTCAAATTGAAGGGATTTTTTTAATTGCTTCTGACTGAATTTTCCAGTCAGAATCTTGTATTGCGCACCTAGTTTCTACATTTTCTCTGATTCTATCTTTTAATTTTTATTTCTTGTTGCAGTCAACTTGATAACAACAATTTCAAGGGGACTGAAATTCCAGCTTCCTATGCAAATATGTCCAGATTAGTGAAATTGTAAGTGATATTGAAAAACTGTCTGCATTTATCCACTTTCATTTTCTTTTGTGAGGGAATAACCTGAAATATAATACGAAAACAACTGTCGTCACCTATGTAATCATGGATTGAAGTGATAATAAACGTTTATCAACGTTACTTACAATATTTGTTGTCTCTAGCATTGAATTGAGCACTAATAGATGCTTTCAATGATTGGCTTTGATGTTTCTTGTAAAATTGTAAAGTAACTGATGTTTCAAGCTCTGTGAATGCTTTAAGTGCTTTAATTTGATTTTTATCCTTGAGTGTAATTTTACAAAGAAAAAAAATGTAAATTGCAATATGTCACAAAAATCTGCTCAAAAATTGCTTGTTCAATTTCATTCTCTCTGATTTGGCAGAAGTCTTAGAAATTGCGGCTTGCAAGGAACTGTTCCTGATCTAAGCAGGATACATAAACTTAGCTATTTGTAAGTTGTAAGTTTGAGTATTGTCCACATTTCTGTATAATTTTTATAATATTCACCTTACATAGGCAGCCTTTACTCTTGTCAATTTAATGATTTTATTTCCAATTTATTTTGTGGCTGATAATTATGTGTATCTAACTTGTTGCTGGGTTCATGTTACAGAGATCTTAGCTTTAATCAGCTTACTGGGTCCATACCATCAAAGAAGCTTTCTGATAATATGACAACCATGTACGTAATCACAATGCAAACTTGCTAATTGTTGACTAAGTATACTTCTATTCCTAGGATTTAATGTTCTTGGCTGCTACATCTTTTAGTAAATCAAAGATAAAATGTTGCATGTGAAATTTAGTTGACTGTTCCCTATCAGTTATTAATTAGATCTGAATGCGATAAATAAATATTCCTGTTAAGGAATTCTCTCTTCTCAACAAATGTTCTTTTGCAGCAATCTGTCAGATAACCATCTCAATGGATCTATCCCCAGAAGTTTTTCAGATCTTCCTTCTCTCCAGAGACTGTGAGAATCTATCTAGCCATTCTCTTTTTCTATTTCTTTTGGTTTCATTTCGCAATGTGGATTTTTAAGTTTGTGGTTGTCACAAATAATTTTATATATGATGCCTGCAATATTTGAGGTTTAACTTCATAGATATTTATAATTAATGTATTTTAGTTTAAGTTCATAGGATCATCCCAGTGGATTAAGGAATGATATTCTTGTGCATACTTGATAAGATGGTGTGATCTATTGTTTATTACAGGTCACTTGAGAATAATTTTTTGATTGGCTCTGTCCCTGCTAACATTTGGCGCAACATGTCCTTCAACACAACTACTAGACTTACACTGTAAGACCTGAGACCAGAAAATTAGTATTACGATTTGGACTTATTCTTCATTGATTATATTGGAACACTTACTATGGTGAAGGTTCTTGTTTACGCTTTAGATTGACCAGAGATGACTTTTTGAATGAACCTTGTAAGTACACTAGTCTGGCTTTATGTAAAATATCAGAATCCTGCTGATTTTTCACTTTGTTTTTCAAAACTGCAGTGATCTTCGTAACAATTCGCTCTCAAGCATTTTTGGAGATCTGAATCCTCCGGAAAATGTCACCCTAAGGTGTGCTTCTCTTTTATAAACAATAATACATTAGCTTTGATGCTTCCCCATGATCCATTTTCTTTTTAAGTTTAAAACCTTTTTAATGTTACATTCTCTGCTAGAGAAGGTAATATATGAGTAAAGTGCACTATACGCTCTAGGACATTATACTTGTGCTTCTGAGCCTGCTACTACTTTTGAAGCATGAGCTTAGGTTGCATGGAACACAGATTGTTGAAGATGATCACCATGTCCTTCCAAAGTCAGTTTCTGAAACCAACGACCTATCTATTGACTACTGATTTGGTAACTACAGGATTCTGAACTTGAAACATCTCAGACACTGGGACACGATTGTAGAACCCATTATGAGATTCATAGCAAGAAATCTCACATTCTACGGCCTTTAGGATTTTTCAAAACCCTTAATTTTCAGTTGATTTCAATGTTTCTCTAGTGTAACTTGTCAAACAAAAACTCGCTGTTATGGTCAACTGAATATTGGAAGAGGAAGAATAAGCAACAAGAGAATCATATTTAAAAGGCAAAGTTTCATTAGCTATTTGATTCAAGTGCCATGTAAGTAATCTTTCCAATGTTAAGTTCGGGCATTTGAGACTCTCAAATGGCTATAGGAAGCTCTTTTTTAAGTGTCCCAATGCTTAAAGCTTTAAACAAGAAGTGAAGAAAGCCATTTTCTTCCAGTATCCAGCAGTTTTAATTTAAAATTCCCCATTCTTTTCACTTTTCTGAATTTGTTCTAGCAATTTTTTGGGACTTAACGGTTGATCCTTGTTATTTGTATTTGATCTCTATCCTTTATGCTCTTTTTATTGATGTTCTTCATTTGCTCAGCAGTTAACACTTTTGCACTCTACATGCTACATACTTATCTTGTAATTATTTTTTTCTTACAATATTTTGACTCTAAATCAAGCATTAGTTTAATAATTCATGTCTTAACAGTCTACAAATTTTCATTTAATACTAGTTATTTCTTTCATTTGTTAAAGTTGATATTGATATTGATATTGATATAGATATCAATATTTATGTTTTTGGACCATCAATATCAGCATTTAAATCCTTGTGTGTTTGACATGGCTGTTGATGGACATCTACTTAATTTCATGTTTAGTGGCAAAAGGGAGGACGAAAGAAAGAAGTAAATGGAGAATTGTTTCCAAAAAATGGATGCAGACGCATACCCGTGCTCCATTGTTTTCACAGTTTGATGCTTCCACCATGATCCTGTGTCCTAAGATATGGGGAATTGTCGGATTTAGAAGCCCACCTTACATATGCCCCAAAGTTCATGTCAAATAGCTAGTAATAAATGTTTTGATTCTTCATGATCACATAAAAGTTAAGACTTAACATATAGAAATTTGGATTAATATGTCAAAAGCGAAGAAGTTTTCGATGTTTGACTATTTGATATCATGTAATCTGCATGTGTATACCTATGATCACAACTTATTGGAGCTTTTGGTTTTTCTTTGTTGCATACATTCTGCATTTTATACATGCTTTCACGCGATAGACTGCCTTTCTTTACCATTTTCAATTGCACATGAGGTTTGAACTATTGTTTAATTCCTATTCAAGGGTGTTCAAACAGGAAATCAGGATGCATTATACTAGTTGTGGATGCAATTATCTTGCATTTATGAATCTTAAGGACTTGAGACCAAATGTTGGTTTATATTCTTCAGTCGCTTATTTTACTTTGTTTCCGTTGGAAATATACCACATCCCATATTAGTTAATTATAAACCTTGACATGGCTTCATATATACCTGTTTAGACCCTTCACTTATAAGCTTCGTTTCTATCTTGTATGACTTCACATATACCTATTTACCTGTTTGGGCCCTCCATTTACAAGCTTAGACTTTTAAGTTGGAAACCTAACACCGTTTCCATTTCATTTTCCACATGTTTTTTTTTTTTTCCATCAATAATTCTCAAATCTTATCATTTAGCAGTTTTTCTTCAGGCTTCAAAGCAACCCTATCTGCAATAACACAAGCATACGAAATATAGGCCAGTTCTGTGGATCTGAAGCTGAAGGGGATGGGATGCCTGAACACATAAAAAATTCAACAATGATTTGTCCAATTCAAGCATGTCCTGTAGATAATTTCTTTGAATATGCCCCTGCATCCCCTGTGCCGTGCTTTTGTGCATTGCCTCTTAGAATTGGATATCGGCTGAAGAGTCCAAGTTTCTCTTATTTCCCTCCATATGTGTATCCATTTGAGATGTATTTAACTACTTCTCTCGGCTTGGACTTGCATCAACTATCAATTGATTCATTCGTCTGGGAAGAAGGACCTCGCCTAAGGATGTATTTGAAGCTTTTCCCAGTGTTCAATGGTAATGATACGATATTTAATACAATTGAGATTCAGAGAATTAGAGGCAGATTCACGTCATGGGACTTTAATGGTAGTGACCTTTTTGGACCGTATGAGCTTCTCAACTTCACTCTCCTGGGGATATATTCAAACAGTACGTATTTAAGCCTTCATCTATTTCTAGGTCAACATTAAAGATTTACAATACTACATAAAGTGATGTTAAAAATCACATTTTTTTTCTTTTACGTGTATAGTCAAATATAGATTATATGGTAATCATGAAATACTGGCAAACTGGCGTTTCCATGAAATATTATAACTTGTTTAGTGTTGTGGAAGAGATTTGCTTGCTTTCAAGAGCAAAATCAAATCAGGTTTTCCTTTTAAAAGCAATAAAGGTGCTTCAAGCCTTCAACAATTTTGAAAGATGTTTAGGAAGCTTAGAATTTGCAATTTTAGTTTAACTGGTGGACTGCTTGAGTGCTTTAATTGTTTCACCAACTGTTGCACACATTTCCAACAATATTGAAAGATGTTTAGGGAGCATAGAATTGTCAACTTTAGCCCAACTTGTGGACTGCTTGAGTGCTTTGATTGTATCACCAACTGTTGCACATTTAGGAAAACATTGAAACAAGTTTGTCTTAAAAAGAAAAAGGAGAAATTTAAAATGCAGGATATTAGTTTATATTTTATAATATCTCCAACTTAAATCAATTTTTGATTTATTGTAAAACTAGGTGAATTTATCCCTCTAATTAGGCTTGTTTCTCTTCAACATGTAGCCTTATATGATTATTATTAATGTAGTGGTTTCCGAGACTCAAAGGGAAAGTATTAGCAAGGGCATTTTGTCAGCCATTATAGGGGCCGTTGCCTGTGCTTTTATGGTCTCTGCAATAGTTTTACTTCTGACTGCAAGAAATCATCCTAAATTCAAGCATAAGCTGTCAAGGAAAAATTTATGTAAGTTTTTTAACATGTCTAACTAATATTTTTTCTTTCTATCATAAAATTTTAGTTTTATTATTGCTGAAGAAAATAGTGTGAAATCCTTATTACTCTCTGCAGCTTCAAAGATTTCCCAGAAAATTGATGGTGTGAAAAGCTTCACTTTCAGAGAGATGGCACAAGCTACCGACTATTTCAACATCTCAACACAAGTTGGCCGAGGAGGTTATGGAAAAGTATTTAAAGGCATTTTGTCTGACAACACAATGGTGGCCATAAAGCGTGCAGAAGAAGGATCCTTACAAGGTCAAAAAGAATTCTTGACAGAGATAGAATTGTTATCAAGATTACATCACCGAAACCTAGTTTCATTGGTTGGATACTGTGATGAAGAAGGGGAGCAGGTGCGTTAACTAGCAGTTCTCAAACTACTAAATTTGGCACAATTTTTTCATCCTTGATTGCAAGATGGGCTTCAGAGAAATACAGACAAATGAAATTATGACTCATATGAAAATTGACATGTCCAGATCGTGTCAGTTGTTGGATTTCCAAATCCTAAATAAATTAAATTACATTGGAGTCTGTCAAGTAACAAGCTAACCATTAAAATCACACTCCAAATCATTCTAGTTACAAAAATACCGATGCTTGCTCACCTACCATTGACTATTCAATCCAAGTCTGGAACTGGTTGAGCTCGGTTTGTTTCACTAGTAAGCACTACCTTTTAACTTGAGCTATGCTAGGCCAATGAAGGAGCCTGACTGAGCTCTTAGAAAGCCATGGCTAGAGCAGCTTGGTTACTTTTACAGATCTACATGGGAAATATTCCCGACACTTTTTTAACATGGCTTTGTTAATTTTCAAGCCCTCTCTCTCTCTCTCTCTCTCTCACTGTTGATAATTTTGATTTTGTGTTAAATGTGAAAAAGGTGCATAATGGGGATGATGACTGCCCTGTGTTAAATGTGAGTGCCCTGTAAATAAACTTGGTCACAAATTGACATCGGTCGTGGAAATAAAGTGATTCAGATGCGGAAGTTGATTTTTTTAAGAATCTAGAGGCACACTGAAATTATTATTGCAATTTAAGTGCATGTGGATGGTACTATTATTTTCCTAAGTAAAACTGGCACAATTGAAAATTGACAGAACTAACAGGATTGTTATACATGCCTTTAAGACCTAGGTGACATAGATGTTGTTTTCTTCCAAGAAATTAAAGGTGTGTTATGCTCCAATGTTTAGATATACAAGGATTTACTCCACTATAAAAATTACTTATCTGCTTATGATGCATCTGCAGATGCTGGTTTATGAGTTCATGCTGAAAGGCTCATTGCAGGACTGGCTTTCTGGTATGAAATTTTCAAGATTTATGGTTTCGAAATTTGTTGTTCTATTATGCTCCGAGCTCCCTGATGCCATACTTCTTTGCTGTATTTTTATTACTTTTCAGAAGCTCTGATATCTTGTAATGTAAGTTTGGGATGTTTGTGTATTGTTCATATTATTAGATTAAGAGGGCTTTTTAAAGTGAAAAGGAAAAATCAATGTGGTTTGCCATTCTAATTTGTGTAAACCGTTGATTCTTGGGGATTATCCTGCTTCTCAGTTACTAGCTCTCAATCTCATAATCGCCATTTTGATTCATTTTGTTCATCTATCTAAATTCTCTCATTGTTCTTCTAATCTGAATATTGGAAAAATCCTCACCATTGTGAAAATGAAATCAAGTTTTGAGAATAGAAATTATATCTAAGTTGATAATCATTTCTTTTTCTTGGCAAGAAACTAGTTTCTACTGTTGAACAGACTCCCAACTCATGCTCTGACATTGTCTCTTTATTTCCTAAATTTACACTCACTTCTCATGATTGTGTGGTGCTAGTTCTATATTTAACATTCCTTTTCCCTATATCCTAAATAGATGATTACTGTGATATGACAGCTAAAGCTAAAGAAAACCTGAATTTTGGAATGAGGTCACGTATTGCATTGGGTTCAGCTAAGGGCATTCTGTACCTCCATACTGAAGCGCAGCCTCCTGTATTCCACCGAGATATCAAAGCCAGCAACATACTTCTGGACTCCAAGTTCACTGCTAAAGTCGCTGATTTTGGACTTTCAAGGCTTGCACCTGTCCTGGATGATGAAGGGAATGTGCCTAATCATGTCTCCACGGTCGTGAAGGGAACACCAGTAAGTTTGACCCCACACACATTGTTAAACCACATACTCATGAACATATGAAAGATATTTGTTAGAAGAGATTTTTTATATTTTACATTTTTATCTTCTTAATGTTATTCCCAATTCTCTTAGTTTGTGTTTGGATTATTTATGCTTAGAATGATTTATGCATACAAAAATCAGATCTTTATTTGTGTCATTAACATTGAATTTTATGGAAAAATATATTCTTCTTCTCTTCTTTTTTTTTGACTGGGTGGGGGGTGGCAGTTGGGGGTTGGGGCATTCATCTTCATGAAATATCATGGTTTTTTTTAGTAGATTAGGAATTGTTGTTATTTAAGTTGTTGAAAATTCAAGATATACATGTGACAAGGGAATCAGGAGTGTAATAAGTTGTTCATACTCTTTCAGTCTGTAATGATACCAGCCATGTATATACCCAAATGACAATGTTTAATGAACTAAACTTTTTATATGTTGGACTATCCTAATTCCTTGAAAATAAAGGAGTTTAGGCTCGGTTTGTAGTACATCAGCATTTATGCCCAAAAGATATCTGAAATCAGAATATGAGCTTGCGTGATTTGTGTAGGAAATTTTGGTAATATATCATCTAAATTTACTGGCTAAAAGCTCAAAAACTTATTGGAGAATGTTGCATTATTTGGATGGTTCATTAATCTAAACAGTTGGGTTGTATCACGTTTCTTACCAGAGAATTGACCCATTGGGTTGGGAACTGAGTTGCAGAAATGATAGGGGATTAACTTCTTAATTGGAGCCAGCCCCCTGTTTCTTCAGATCTAAGTTTTCTAGTTCTTAAATGCAATGCTGGCATTCTTTATACTTGTGCATGTGATAACTCTCTTACCGTGTGATTGTATTTCCAGGGTTACCTCGATCCAGAATACTTCTTGACCCATAAATTGACAGACAAAAGTGATGTTTATAGCCTTGGAGTTGTATTTCTGGAGCTCTTGACGGGTATGAAGCCAATATCACATGGAAAAAACATTGTCCGTGAGGTACTTTCCTTTTCTTTTTCTGTTTTTTTTCCCTCTTCTTTTGTGCTGATTGAGGTATCTTCCTAATATCAAACTGCTCTGCAAGGTGTATTGTTCCATATGTGCTCAGTGCTCACTTAATGAACTTGAGCATATTGAGGATTTAAAAAAAATTGCAACTTGGATCAATCATATTATTAGTATGATGTTATGAGGACTTATCATTCTTGTTTAATTTTTTAGCCAAGATTGGTTCTGAAATAACAAATTTTGCCAAAAATAAATTAAGATCATTATCACTTCATATCAGTGTGACTCTGTGAATTTAATGTGCCAAAATTGAAATTATGTTTTTTCATCGTTTCGCTGGAATTTTAAATCATAAAATCTAGTTCCACTATGTAAATTTCTCATTCAAAGCAGAGAAAATGAGAATTAAGGAATAATGGGTACTGAAGAATTCAAAAATTATATATTTGGTTTCAGGTGAATGTGGCTTATCAGTCGGGCATGATGTTCTCCATCATAGACAGCAGAATGGGTTCTTATCCGTCTGAATGTGTCGAGAGGTTTGTAGATTTGGCCCTCAGGTGTTGCCAGGACAAGCCAGAGGAGCGGCCATCAATGTTGGCTGTGGTCAGGGAGCTTGAAAACATACTCCAATTGATGCCAGAGATTGACTCCACGTTGTTAGAATCAGCATCCATACATTCTGGTAAATCAGCACCGTCATCTTCGTCCAATGTGACCAGGCTGTCATCAAATGCATCAGGAAGTGATCTTGTAAGTGATGTCATTCCAACGATTTCACCTCGCTGACACCCAGAGAAATCTCTAGTACTTTCTCCCCTTTTCTTCAGGAATTTCTCGTGCGCATTTTTGGGAATGTAAAATTGGTTTTCTTCTTTATTTTCTGTTTGAACTTATGCATTGAACAGTGAGACAAATGGTGTATATTAATGTGTATTTCCAATCCTTTTTGTAAGATAATTTATGAAGATAGCTGATAAATGTATTGCTAATAAATATAGCTGTTACATGTTCAAGGTTCATTCTTAAACGCGTCATTCACGCACTGAGCTTCTGGACCAGAACAAGCACTGAACTTTGTATAAGCTTTTCTGTATCATCCTTTTATATGGAGTTCTTGATGGGGATCCGAGTCTCGCATCTCCATTTACAAGCAATCTAAAAAGGTTTCATTGCGAGTTTTTTTTTTTTTTCTTCTTTGAAATCTCATCAGGGTCCATGTTTTTTTATTGGACGCCACTATTGACACTACGCTTTTTATTTTATACACACGCTTGCTTTGTGCACACATCTTTAAATTTTAAATGGTTGGAAGTAGCATGGCGGGAAAACTTGGTGGATATTTATGTCATTTTGTTTCTCTACCCATAAGAGCATTATTGTCGTTTTATTTATTCTGTCAACGCCATCAGCTCATAATCGTCTTCCAATAGTTTGGAGGGGTATCTATAGGATTTTGTAGATGAGGGGTGAAAAGTGATTTCAGATCCAAAAATTGAGGGGGCAAAGTGTAATTTTTCCTAATAAATTTCATTAAATGGTATGTGCATAAATTAAATAAAAAAAACATAGTGCAAATTAGCCACGTGCTTTTTTATTACAGTAGAGGGGTTTAAATTACCCGCATTCTACCCGAAC
>JBBPBK010000412.1:0-50000 GCA_039720395.1 Liquidambar formosana | reverse complement strand
TATCATTATTAACATGACAAATTTAGCATATATCACTGAAAAAGACAGAATTTAGCATATATCATTGCCAGGCTAGGAACTCAACATCATGTAGTGTGCCACATGAATGAAAAAGACAGACTATCTATATAGAAAGTCCACCCAATAACACTACTCTCAGATGCCATCTTAAAGTAAAAAATCATGAAACAAAAACAAAAGAGAAAGAAAGAGAAGAGGGTAAAGAATAACAATGAAGTCCCTGAAATGCATATATAAGATAAGATTGTTGGCCACTTCAGAAAATATCCACAAAACTGTTATATTTTGTCAGATTTTCACAAAACTGTTATAATTTTCACTTTAGAAAATCTCAACACTTCTCAAAATTGAGTATAAGAATGACTTAATCAGGAAGAAGTCTTCAATGAAAATACAAATGCCCAATTTGCATTTCATTTTATTTCACAAAAGATCCAACATTAAATAACCAAGTCTTAATTCATTGAACATTATCACCCATAAGACATATTGTAATTTTATTCTATAATAATAAGAAAAGTAAAAATGTATAATAGCAAGTTTTTGCAACTTCAGAGAACCAAAGGAGAACACGGATTATAGAAGAAATCACAATTTTGTAAATGTTGGGAAAATAATAGCTTCAAATTACTAGAGAAAGAAAGTAATTTCTATTGACCAATAAATAGATTGATTGTCTCCCACATTCTTTAATATTGTAGGTTAATGTTATATTATTTTAGAATGGTATTTGATTTCTGGACATACATGAATCTTTTGGCGCGTCATGTTGAACAGTATTATAGTGCTTCGGTGAAAAGGAAAGGCCAGATTGATTATTCTTGCCCACACCCCCCATCTTCCTTCCCCCTTCCAAAAGAAAATGTTGAGAGAAGATTATAAATTGTTTGGAGGAATGACTTAAAGTTTTTAAAAGTGAGTACTTAAACACTATGGGAAACAATCATCTTTGGTGTCGCGAGAAGAGGCAGCAAAGTTATCCAACTGCGGACGTAATTTAATTAACCTGCAATGTGCAGGCAGGGTGTTAAAATATGGTGATTGGAATCAGAGGTCAAGAGACCTGAGGATCAAGAATGAAGTCAAAATTCTTGCTAGTCATCACATAAGCCACAACCTCTCACTTCCATCTCCATCTGTTACAGGCACCATCTTTAGTCATAAAAGATAATCTACATCTCCCTAGGCCAAACACTCCCACCAACACACCTTCCAATACACCCTCCAACAAAACAACAGGAAAATAGAAAACATAGAATAGACAAAGGAGCAACAAAGCAAAAAAGAGCAGAGGAAAAATAGGGGCTGCAAGTGACGAGATATAAACCACAATAACTGATTTAAACATCTTAGAAAATGTAGAAATACAAGGTAAAAATCCAATTTGCAAACATATATTGCAAATAATCTAATACCCAATTTGCATCCAGTACTTGCCCAAAAAGGTTAAATTGCTCTCTCTCTCTCTCTCTCTCTTTCTCTCCCCCCCAAATCTAAGGTTTTCATGTTTTTACCTCTAACCCAGAAATATTCCAAAATTTATAGGGTTCATTTTGTTCAAAAAAAAAAAAAAAAAAAAAAAAAAACAATGAAACCATAGATCTGAACATAATGAAATCTAATACCCAATTTTTACACAGCCATGAAAGCAATGAAACCCCTGTATTATAAACAAGGAAAGGGGAAAACCCCTGTCTGCAACTTTAGAAAACTCCTCATTCTACTTTAATCGAGAAGGGAAAAAAAGCCCTAGATATAATATACATAGAAGAAACTAGCGATTGCATCTGTGTTTGTTTTGTGTGTGTGTGTGAGAGAGAGAGAGAGAGAGAGAGAGAGAGAGAGAGAGAGAGAGAGAGAGAGAGAGAGAGAGGCGTACCATGGCCCTTCGAAGGCTGGGAGGAGGAGAGGTAGAGGAGAACCACCGTTCGTTGAGTTCGTCTTCCCACGTTTTTGTGAGAAACTTGGAGCGCCAAAGGAGATAGCGAGTGAAGAAAGGCTCGCCAGATCTGGTGAGCGAATGTAGTGAGAGCTAAAATAGCGAGCACTATAGCGAGTTTGTTGGAGTGCGTTTCCTGCCCTTCCGCTCGCTACTTTAGCCAAAAGGGTGTTTAGCTAGTGTGGTTGGAGATGCTCTAAGATCCTACCCTTATTTGTTGTTTTTATTATTATTATTATTTTTAAATGTTTTGTTTATTTGTGTATGATTAGATTGATAATTGTAAATAAGTAATTGGGGGAATTTTAGATTGGTAAGCCTACAGGAAAATAATTATGCTTAGTGGTCATTGTTAGTTAAGTTAGTAGTCATTTACTAGGAGGTTAGTATCATTTTGCACTGAACTGTAATTATTTTCCCTAGCCGATGAATCTAAAATTCCGCCAGTAATTTGGTGTCGACCACTCCAGTGGGCATCACTCCAACGAAAAATGTACCATCAAATCTCAGCATTTATGCCAAATCTAACGTACTTAATATCAAAGCAAATCCACTCATCACCACATGTATAAAGTATAAAACTATAAACCATGCTCGCTTCAAGAATTCTGGCCCCAAAGAGCGCTACCTCTATTTTTATAATTTATCACAAAACACAAATGTGCCCAATAATTAGATAAGGAATCACGCAAGGGGCCCGTCCTATGATGTTGTGGCCAAACTCGGGAGGAATAGTACGTACACACACACCATTCAAAGTTTGTTGAATAAGGTCCCTCCTTGAACTTTGGCTACACCATGTGTTGATGGTATATTCTGGAGTAAATTTTTATCCATTGCATTATCTGAGGTTCTCAATATAGTGGCATTGACGCGCGCATGTAATCCAATTTTACGCAACCATGAGGGAGCCCTCATTGCAAAATCACTTTACGAACTTTCCAAAAATTATGAATTGATAATGTATTCCTCGAGCTTAATTGCTGACAATTCTTTATCCTAAATTTTTTTTATGTTTCTCCAATTCTAAAAGCTCCACATAAGGCAATGCGGGATGATATTCCAGATAACCTTTGTTCTTTTATCCACACCCCCCCCCCCCCCCCCCCCCCCTCTGGAACTATCACCCATTAAGAATATCTTGCATTGTTTTGGACTTTTGGGTAACAACCAGCTAAACCCTACCAAGCACAGATAAATGACCAAAGCTCTCTAGTGAGATGGCAATGAATATGAAGGTGATTCATTGAATCTTCCTCACATTTGCACCAAATACATCTGGCTACCAACCCCTACTTACCAAGTGGTCCACCGTTAGGCACTTGTTCCTTGTAGCCAGCCATGCAAAGAAAGCTAATTTTGAAGGCGCCATAGACCACCCACACCCATTTAGCCAGGAAAGGTATTGCCACCCTAGCTCTTGCCCTTGAGGAAAGGATGTGAAAAAAGAACTTTAGTAAAAGACTCGTTTGGGATTATATCTTGACACCAAGTAGTGCTCCCCATCTCTAACCAAAGACACCGAGTAAAGTCTCCATTCTTGTGCATTTCTGAACTGTTTTATGGCATTGTTTTTGCGAAATTTGTTAATGCCTATTTCCCTCTTGCTATGCTGTTAAGTATTGCAGATGCACTCTGGCTTGTGTTCTTTCTCCCTGGTTTGTTCATAATTTCTTCTAATTGACCTTTATTTATCCTTGTTTTCCTATTTAGAATGGGACGAAAGAATCTATCAGTAAGCTTGTTTCTGACTTGAACAGTGCGAAATTGGAGGCTGATGTTGGTGAGATAATTATTTACAACCTTTTATATTTCCCTGTTGCAATATATAGTAGGAATTAAGTTTTAGGGTGTTTCTTTGTTGCTTTCTACAAAGATTTTAACTTAGCAAGCGTTTAGAGGGAGCTAAGCTTGTTGGACATTTTATTTTCTTAGCACATTGTTTTCTGAGTTTCTAGTGTTTAGTTTTGGTCTATTTTTTATTCTGACAAAATATTAGTGTTAGAGTTTTGTTATCCTTCGCAGAATTTTGATTTTTCTCTTGTTTAACTTAAAATTAGTATATGTGAGGACAAGGCTATGTCGGTTAAATTGAGAAACTCTTCTTAACATGGTTTGCCTTAAAAACTCCAATAGCCATCCCTTTTTAAGTTTGGCATCAAATTTTAGAAGATGATTGTCATTATACTGCATTGAAACAACAATAGAAATTTCTTGTTGTTTCGTCTTTCAAGATTTTTGGCATGGAACCTCGAAAGATCTTATCATCTTTAGTGCATGTTAGCCCCAAGCTAATATGTATACTGAGCAAGTCTGCAGTGGTGCTGAGACCAATCTTGTTGCCAGTCAATATCTTGTTTTTCCTTATAAATAAGTTTGAAATTAGTAATGGCCCCTAGTCAGTTTGGATTCTAGTTGGAGATTCTGTAAAAGATCTGGGTTTTAGGCTTATGGTGCTTTGTTTGTTCAATGTAATCTGCATACAGTGGAAGCTGTCTGACACCTTCACCCTCATATGTGATAAACCACATAAATTAGTGTGTTTTGGCTGTTGCACTTCTGCCCAATTCCTCAATCTAGTATCTCTTGCTCTTGACATAATTACCAAATTACCTTTATATTTGCAGTCTGGAACAATTGATTGATATTGGCTGCAAGTGGGTTATTCTTGGGCATTCTGAGCGGAGACATGTTATTGGTGAAGATGATCAGGTGAAAGTCTCCAAAATCATGTTTTTTTGGAGTAATATAAGGTTAGATGATTATTGTTCATGCTAAGTGAGGCTATATATTCAGCTGTTAACCTGAGCTCTGTCATGTTCAGTTTATAGGAAAGAAAGCTGCTTATGCCTTGAGCCAAGGGGTTAAAGTGATAGCTTGCATTGGGGAACTGTTACAACAAAGAGAAGCAGGGAAAACTTTTGATGTCTGTTTTCAGCAAATGAAGGCTTTTGCAGGCAAACTTTCTTACTGATGATCCTTCTTAAGGTTACTGGGAAATGAAAACTCAGTTGAATGTTTCGTAACACAGGTCATTTCCATCATGTGCAGATGCTGTGCCCAGTTGGGATGATGTAGTTGTTGCATATGAGCCTGTGTGGGCTATTGGGACTGGTAAAGTTACCACACCCCTGCAGGCTCAGGAAGTTCATGTAGCTGTTGGTGATTGGCTTAAAAAGAATGTCTCACCAGAAGTTGCTTCTAAAACACGTATTATCTATGGAGGTATATTATTTCTAACTAAAACCTTGTCCATCTGCTGATTACTTGTTAAATATTATGAACACTATGTTCTATCAGGTAATTATTGCGGATTATAGTTTGTCGTGTATCATATTTATCATAAGAATGACCCAACATTTGTCCCTTTTTTTATCAAGGATCCAGGTTATCATTTACTATTTTAATGCAATCAGATTTATGATAACAATGGCAATTTTACACTTTGTGATTGTTACTTGCTGAGCAAAAGCATGCTTGCATTTTCCTGAAATAGGTAAAGAGAGATTGGTTGTTAATCTAGAATGAGGGCAAAGGGGCATGTATGGTCTCCTGTTGGAGAAATATTGTTGTTAGCTATGGCCATAGGCTACCACTCTTTGCAATTGTGATATGTAAACAAGGTCAGCATTTTTTGTAGTGCATGAAGAATAGAGTGAACCACAATTTTGATATTAAAATATGGTTTGGGCTCACTACTCTCAACCATTGCTCATTGCTGACAAATTTCTTGTGTTGCTTTTAGAATGTACAAGTTTTTCTCAACTCCTGGATGTTCTGTTTTATAGGCCCAGTGTTAGTTGACTGCTGCTGTTCATAATCTAATTGAAGCTGAATCTCTTATGCAGGGTCAGTAAATGGGAGCAATTGTGCTGAGCTTGCTAAACAAGAAGATATTGATGGATTTCTTGTTGGTGGTGCTTCCTTAAAGGTATATTTCTAACTTCAATTTTTACTTGGAGATCTTGTTCCCATAGTCCAAAAATATTATCGCCATGGCTCAAAGAGAATTTGAAATTTTGAACATGTCAATGATGAATATCTGTTGACGCAGGGTCCTGAGTTTGCCACCATTGTCAATTCTGTAACATCCAAGAAAGTTGCTGCTTGATTGTAAGTGGTGGTTTTGTCATCATGAGAAAATAAAGGGTGAAGAGAAGCTATTTCAGCTTGAAGCATAATGTATCCATCCAATGAGCCAGATTTATTTAGAAGGGGTTTTCATCATTTTTCCAGTTTTAAACTTTCAGAAAGATAGGAAAATATCTTTTGTTTGTTTAAATTGTCTAAAATTTCTCGTGGTACTAGACCAATATAAGTCATATTAATGGCATAAAACATTTTGTGAATGCAGTCTGTCTGGAGATTTTCAAGTTTATTGGTACCTAGTTATCTTGCTATGGGCATCACTCATTAATCATAGGGCATTGCGAATGTGTGCTGCCCCTTAATTGCTCATGCCTCCATTCTTTCTTAACAAGTGAACACGAACATAATAAACCAACAAATTCAAATGACAAATCGACACGCATATGACAGCTTATATGCTCATCCAATGACATGAAAGACAAAGCTGGGCAACTACCAAGTCAAATTAATAAACAGCTAGCTTTTGCAAAATATTATTATGGTAGCAAAGCCTACTGCACGTCGGGGCTCGGGTTGCAATCCTCATGATTATATAGGTCTGTTCTGCTTTGCAGGAGCTAGCAGTTGCCTACACAAACCTTTATTTTCTCAGGTTGACGATAATTTAATCAAACAAAGCATCTGTAGATAAGGAAGCGTAGAAGTCCGACATCATTTAGCTTATATAGGGGGAAATCATCCTTCATTTTAAGCATCTAAACTCACAGAAAGTTTAGCTCTTATGCGCCCCTTCATTGTTAGAAGCATTTAGCCGAGAACTAAGAAGTATGGTTGATGCTGTTGTCTCGTTTGCCATTCAAAGGCCTGGTGATTTTCCCATCCAAGAAGTGGTTTGCTTGCAAGGTGTGAGAGATGAAGTAGAGTGGCTAAAGAATGGGTTGGGGTTGATGGAATGTTTCCGAAAAGACACAGAAGAAAAACAAGCCGGTGAGGATAGCAGTATATATGATGCGAAAATGGAGATAATACTTTTCAGTTTTCACCACTGAGCTCTCTCGTTCAGTAGGCTTGAGTGTCGTGAGGTTGAGTCGAATATGTGTTGCGTTGAATTCTAGATAATGAATCAGAGCAACAAAAAAGGAAAAATGAAAAAAAATGAAGCTCAGAGTCTAGTGGAACTGTGTAAGGCCATCGACTAGAGGGAATCATTTAAATTTCCTTCGTTGTGATTTGCATTTTTATTTTTGTTTGTTTGTTTCTTTTCTTCTTGATTACTGTGTGTGGGAATGTGATGGAGAAGGTTTATCCTTCTAAGACCATACACGCCAGTCACAGTTAACTAAGGCTGCATTTGGTTTGAGAGAATGGAATGAAATGGAAGTGGGAATAGAATGAGAATGAGAGTGAGAATGGAATGGGAATAGTCATTCCATGCCTAATGTTTGATAAACGGTAGAAATGGAATAGAAAGTAATAAGTAGGATCCATTTTTAATGATTTTCACTCTTTAAAAAGAAGGGAATGGCTATTTTTTTTGTTGTTGTTGTTGTTGTTGTTGTTGTTTGGGAAGGAATGGAAGGAATAGTTCCTTACAAAGAAAATGAATGATCATTCCATTCCCTTGTACTACCAAACATTTACATTTTTTTAGGAATGAAATCATTCCATTCCCTCCCTCATTCCCTCAAACCAAACGCAGTCTAAGAGTGTTGGTTAAATATTATTGGATGATATAAAAATTTAAATTTTGATTGACACATTTGAACAAACAGTGTGACATCCTTCTAAAAGAAATTTTGTATTTGAGACAATTTTTTTTTTTTTTGGATGAGCAAGTCTAATTCCCATGATGAGATGTCGTACATGATTCATCGACCAATATATCAAAGCGATCATATTCGATGTGCTAGCAGAGTACAAGGTGAAATAGACATGCCAGTTGTTGCAATTTAATGGGGCCCCTCTACGAACTCTTGAAACATTCCAAAGTAATGAAGCAGCTCGATCGGAATAAATAGAATGGTAGAAGAGACAGACTTCACAAGGGGTCTTAGAAATAAAAGGAGAGTTCATCAATACACCCATGATAGTTACAATTCCCTCTCTTTACAAAAAGCCATCAAATGAAATTTTTGAAACATTAATTTGAAGGGTCTTACAATAAAATGAGAGCTCATCAACATAGCCATGAGGCCACGAGGGTTGGAGGTCCTCATGGTAGCCTGCCTCTCTTTGAAAGAAAGCATTTCTTGGAGCTCCAATAAACATCTATTTGGGCTCCAACCAAACACACCAAAACCCATTTTTAACAGTTTAAAAATGAGTTTAACCTCCGAAACGGCCCCCTAATAGAGCCTTATAAGTAAAATAAACAGCTAGTACGTAGTTGATAAGGAACAAAATTAAAAAGATACCATTAACAAGCTCTTGGATTTTATTGCAACCTCTTCCCTTACACCTTTCTTTTCTTTTTTTTTCTTTTTTTTTTTTTTTGGGCGGGGGGGGGGGGGGGTGTTTGTTATTAGATAAAACGGCACTTGATGTGGGATAGAGATCCGTGACATTGCCCTCGTTGTGGTTCGTTGTGGTTGGGCACATCCTGCTTACCTGTCCTACACTCCTACCCCTCACGACCCCACACTTAGTTGCCCTTGATACCCCGTGGGCCCAGGCGCTTGGTGTGATATCAGATAAGGGACCAGGTTTACTTTGATACTACTTGTCACGGGTCGGGTCTTCAACCCAAAAGGCTAGCTCGTTAAATGGAGTTGCCCTCCCCACTTATATGTCTAAGACTCCCCCAGTGCATATCCGATGTGGGATAGAGATCCATGACACATGTATATATATATATATGTATATATGTATATATATGACTATTAAAGGTTGTTTTGTTTTTTTCCCTAACCAAAAAAAGTTTGCTAATAATATGATGGCCTAATGATATTTGTCTCACTTATTAAATAAGAGATCTCAGGTTCAAGTTTATAGAGAAGCATTTATACTCATTTGTTGATATTAAGGACGGTAAGGATAGGTTCTATCGATTTTAAAAAGAAAAAAAACCAAAAAACATTTGATATGATCTTTAATTTTGTCATTCAGTTTTGACCAAGGCGTGTAGACCTGTTGTGTTAGACAAGGACATGGCACACTTGAATTGTGGGCCTATATAGATGAAAAAAAAAAAAAAAAGAGAAAAAAAAAAAGGGGAAATCATACAAAGAGAAAATGAGGCACCCTCAGTATGGCCAATTATTGTTATCATTTTAATTAGTTTTTAAAAACATTGTGCATTTAGATGCACCATTTATAAAAACTAATGAGGTAAAAGAATTGGCCAAACTGGGCATGAATCAAGCATATTAGTCTACGGCTAGCTGATAACAAATCAATATATCTCGATTGTGAAATAAAACAAACCAACATTCCCCTCAAAAACCCCCCTTCCTAGTTCCTTCCTCTTCTTTACAAAATTAAACAACTACCACAACCCTATAAAACCCTCTATTGTAAAATATTCAAAATCCCCCCCACCCCCTTCCTAGTTCCTTCCTCTTCTCTACAAAATTAAACAACTACCACAACCCTATAACACCCTCGATTGTAAAATATCCTATTTTGAAAACAAACTACAAACAAAACAAAGCAAACCAACAACCCCCCACAAAACCCCCCCACCCCCTTCCTAGTTCCTTCCTCTTCTCTACAAAATTAAACAACTACCACAACCTTACAAAACCCTTGATTGTGAAATATTCTATTTTAAAAACAAACTATGAACAAAACAAAACAAACCAAACCCCCCCCCCCCCCCCACCCCCTTCCTAGTTCCTTCCTCTTCTCTATAAAATTAAACAACTACCACAACCCTACAAAACCCTCGATTGTGAAATATTCTATTTTAAAAAAAAACTACGAACAAAACAAACCCCCCCCCCCCCCCTTCTTAGTTGCTTCGTCTTCTCTACAAAATGAAATAACTACTACAACCCTACAAAACCCTCAATTGTGAAATATTCTATTTTAAAAACAAACTACAAACAAAACAAAACAAACCAACCCCCCCACCCCCTTCCTAGTTCCTTCCTCTTCTCTATAAAATTAAGCAACTACCACAACCCTACAAAACCCTCGATTGTGAAATACTCTATTTTGAAAACAAACTACGAACAAAACAAAACAAACCAACCCCCAATCACCCCCCTTCCTAGTTCCTTCCTTTTCTCTACAAAATTAAACAACTACCACAACCCACAAAACCCTCTATTGTGAAATATTCTATTTTGAAAACATACTACGAACAAACCAAAACAAACCAACCCCCCCTCCCCCTTCTTAGTTCCTTCCTCTTCTCTGCAAAATTAAATAACTACCATAACCCTACAAAACCTTGTAATTGAAGAATAATTGCAGAATCTAAAATTAAATCTTAGCGTCTTGTGAGATTGGCTGAGCGGTCAAGTCTTGAGTGTGTACTCTAGAAGTAATCGTTTCAATTCTTTGCAAAGATTGTTGTTTGTATTGGTATGAGGCATCTCACATGAGTCTTTTGGATTGGAATCTCGATAGGAATAAGACCTAACAAATCCCTAATCATTAATTTAAAAAGGAAAAAGAAATGTTAGCCTTTTGGCTTTTAAGAAAAATATTTTTTTTTTTTGTCTTTCCTCTTATATGTTTGATGAAATCCATAGAGTACTAGAGTGGCAAGTTGCATTACTTTTACTCTTAATCCTTTAGTAGATTAATTAATTCGTTAGGGTGACAAGTTGTATTTCGCCCAATTACTTCTTGTCTCGCTCACTCTCAATCATATCGGCAGCTCAATCATATCGGCAGATAGACGAAAAGGTCCTAACCATCGTTAGCTAACTAATCATACCTAACCCTTTCTCCCTTTTATTATTATTTTTTTTTAATATTGAATTTTAAAAGCAGTTCTTAATAATATAGCGCATCTAGATGCCCAAACCTCCACTCTGAACAAGACGACATAAACATAGCGCAATTGACAAATCAACGCACAAATTATTATATATACAATGATCTGAAGGATACAAGTATTAAGTTTGCATTTTATAACTGTACTTAAAAAGAGCTGTTTACAACCAATGAGAATTAACCTAGTGGCAAAGAGGTGAGTTATAAATTCAGACATTTCGGGTTCGAAACCAGCTAATCTCTCTTAGCCAGCTACTAGTAAGGGTTATTAGCCTGCACGTTAAATGACCTCATGGGGCGGTGGCCCTGCATAGGGAGTAGGGATTAGTCGGGTTTTGACAGTTTGGACACCTTGTTGCTTGGCAAAAAAAAAAAGAGCTGTTTACATTTAAGTTTTTTTTAACAAAAACGTTTAAATGAATTAAATTGAATCTTAAAGTGATAATATCATATCAGCCCTTGTATAAAGTTTTTTTTATGCCTGTTTGGCAGAAAAAAGATTGCTGAACTTATCTTCTTCCCGACATCCATTGATTTGTCTTAGAATTATTGGATTTGGTATAAGTATAGTCGTGGATTTTAGATAATTAATCAAATTGACAGAGGATCCATATCAAATCATTAATCAAAGACAAACATTCCAACGTGAAAAACTCTTGGGGATACTGAATTAATAGTTATTTTCTTTTTCTTTCTCTTAAATGCAAACATGAGGCGTGAAGGTGCCTGTGGTGGTGTGATTGGGATAGATTTAAGGAATAACAGGCTGATAAAGTAAGTTATACAGTTTTATCAATTAAAAAATATATAATCATTATAAAATAATGTCAATCGTATTCATAAGTAAACAATAGAGTGATTGATCATGTTGTCAATTTTGGTTATTATTGTCATAATAATATTAATATTTGAGAGCATAGATTTTTTAGGAAATTAGGGATGTAATCTTGAGAGAGTACAGAGATTTTGTTATTCCTAGATGTAAACAATTTTGTATATATTAAATTTTAGTTGTTTCAAAAAAAAAAAAAATGAAGAAGGAGAAAACAGTCTTCCACTCAAATTAAAATTTAAAATTTTCATTAAGGCCAAAAATTTTTAAAAAAAAATTATAAACCTCCTTTTCTTGAAAATTTAATCCTTCGAATCAGGCCAGGGAAATGAAATTTGGGCAGTCAACACCCAGCTTTGCTAATATCTACAGGGCGCCGAGCACTAAGCACAAGTGTGTATTCTTCTAGCACGCTAATCAAAACTTGATCTTGGAGTCTTGGGATCGAGCATTGGCCCAACCATCATCAAAAGGCAGTTTTTTATCTCAGGAAAAACCGCGTGGGCAAAACTGTGTAAAAAAAAAAACCGTGTGCGCAAACCACTGCAAGAAATTGGTCAAAGAAACCAATAAGGTGGAAGAGAAAGGGAATTCTCCGCTGTATAAAAGGAGTGCTCAAGGCACTATCGATGAGAGGACACATAAATCAAAGAACCAGCAGTCAGATATAATCCGATTAAGAGTGTCAATTGTGTAATTATGGATGAAACAAGTATGATCAAAACAAATACTGTGGTCGATGCCATTGTTTCGTTTGCGGTTGAAAGGCTTGGTGACTTTCTCATCCAACAAGCAGATTCCTTACAGGGCGTAAGAGATGGAATGGAGTGGCTAAAGCGAGAATTGGGGATGATGCGATGGTGCCTAAAAGACGCAGAAGAAAAACAAGATGCTGAGGGCAAAATTGGCGAGTGGATATCTGATGTGAGAGACGCTGCATATCATATTGAGGATGCTATAGACACCTTCACCTACGATGTTGCAGTGGGAGAGACTCTAAAAAGAAAGAGGGGATTATTGGCCTCTGTCGGGAAGATTGCTCGCATGTTCAGCAAAGAGGCCGATCTCTACAATTTAGGCAAGGAGATTGAAGCTCTCAGAAAAAGGGTCGATGATATCTCCCGCAGGAGACAAGTCTATGGCATCAGAAACATCGGCGAGGCCAGAGAAGGGACGGGCGGTGCAATTGGTAGATTGAGAGAGCTAAGAAGAAGCTGCCCCTATGCAGATGAAGAGCATGTTGTTGGCTTTGAGGACAACACTGCCTCATTGGTTGGTGAACTTCTCAAATCAGAGCCACGAAGGTGTGTGATTTCGATATTGGGTATGGGAGGTTTGGGCAAAACTACCCTTGCCAGGAAGCTTTACCACCATCCCACGGTTGAACGCGTATTTGGGCACCACCGCGCTTGGGTTTGTGTGTCCCAAGAGTATGGAATTCCAGATCTTCTTCAAAGAATCATAAAATCTTTCAAGCGCAACATCAGCAAAGACGAGTTGGAGATGTTGGAGAAGATGAGTGCGGAAGATCTGGAACGATACCTTCGTCAGTATTTACAAGGAGGTCGATACTTGGTGGTGATTGATGATGTATGGGAGAAAGAAGCTTGGGAAGGCTTGAGGAGAGCTTTCCCAGATGACAAAAATGGTAGTCGAGTCATTGTCACCACTCGCATTGAAGCCGTTGCCGAGCGCTCAGACGAGAGGACTTATGTCCATAAACTCCGATTTCTAAGGTCAGATGAGAGTTGGGAACTGTTTTGTAGGAAAGCGTTCCCCAACAATACTGCTTCCAGCGGTGGTACAAGTCGTTGCCCTTCGGACCTGGAGGCGTTGGGAAGAGAGATGGTGAAAAAATGTGGTGGATTACCACTTGCCTTAATTGTACTAGGTGGACTACTATCAAGGAAACAACCACAAGACTGGCATACGGTGAAAGAGCACATTTGGCGGTATTTAAAGAATGACTCCATTCATATATCGCACTTGTTAACTTTAAGTTTCAACGATTTGCCTAATCTGTTGAAGCCATGCTTTCTCCACTTGGGTCTTTTTCCTGAAGACTCTCAGATCCTCACAGAGAAACTGATTCGCCTGTGGGTCGCAGAAGGTTTTATACCACCGGGAATTGATCAAACAATGGAGGAGGTCGCTGAGGATTCGTTGAATGAGCTCATCGGCAGAAGCTTGATTCAAGTAGCGGAAAGAAGTTGGAGGAGGACTACAGTATGTCGGGTCCATGATCTTCTCCGAGATCTAGCGGTCAAAAGAGCAATGGAGCTAAATTTCCTTCATATATATAATGGAGGTATTCATTCAGCTCCGCTCTCTGGTACTGTACCATCATTTCGAAGAGAAGCTGTTCATTCCAGCATTGAAAGGTATGTTTCGCTTGAGTATTCCAATCCGCGCCTACGTTCCTTTATGGTATTCGACTCAGAAGGAGAATTAAGCATTGAATCGTTGACACTTATACACACCAGATTCAGATTACTAAGGGTGCTTGATCTTGAAATGATTTCATTTCGCAATTTTGGTACAACAGCCTTACCTGACGAAGTTGGGGAATTTATACACTTGAAGTATTTAGGATTAAGGCCCACGGAGACTGAAATACAAGAGTTACCACCATCTATAGTTAGGTTGCAAGCCCTACAAACTCTATTTGCATTTTCTCAAACCACTGCGCTGAGATTGCCAGGGGATATCGGTAATCTAACCCAATTAAGACATCTACTTGGTAATTTTGTAGGGCTTGAGGGCGTTGACCATTTAACAAACCTCCAGTCTCTGAAATGTGTCGACATTCGTGAATGGTTTAATATTGATACAGTGAATTTGATTAATCTTCGAGATCTATATATAACATGTCTCGATTCACATGGAGAAATAGAAGGGGAGTTCAGTTGGGACACTATTGCTAATTTAAGAAACCTTCAATCCTTGTCAGTGTATTTACCTTCGTCAATGTACTTCTCGTCATTTCAACCACTTTCCAATTGCAAGTGTCTCCACCAATTGGTGTTACATGGGAAAATAGGGAACCTACCTGAACAGATACATGAATACCTACCAAGTCTGAAATCCCTGCGGTTTCATATGTCTGGACTCATGCAAGACCCAATGCCAACATTGGAGAAGTTGCCAAATCTAATGATTCTTCAATTGGGGAATGAGAAGTGGAGGAAATTGACTTGCAAAGCAGAAGGTTTTCCCCGACTCGAAGTTTTAAAGCTTTTTTATCTTCCTTGTTTGGAGGAGTGGGAAGTGGCGGAAGGAGCTATGCCTATGCTCAAGGGTTTACAGATAGACAGCTGCGATCAATTTATAGTTCCAGAGAGATTGAGGTCCATCCCAGACGCTGATAATTTGCATTGGGATTGGGATTGTGATTTGAATGATGAGTATTATTTGATGTTGGGCCATGATTGCTTTGAAGAATGTTAGCCCCTCCTTGCATGAACTTTAACCGGATCATATGTATTGGTATTCTACGGATTATTAGAGTAAATTTTTACCAATTAGACTGTTTGTTGTCACGACCCGAAAATAGGCTATGACGTGTCAATAGAAAGAAGAATAAATAAAATGAAGTTCAAGGATGGTTTATAATAAATTTTTTTTTTTTTTTTTTTTTGTTTTGCTTTATAAAATATTTTTTTTTTTAAAAATCCGGCATGGTCCTGTCTGAAAACAGGACATACCAAGTTCTCGACAGTTTAAACCTATTCAATTTAAAATCAAAATCATTCAACCATCCACAACAGGTAATTAAATTAAGCTGGTATACTAGTTCTCACATAGTTCTATTATCAATACAAGCAGTATATAATACAATAAGTCTGTCTAAATAATATACAAGCCATGAAATTGTGAAATACATCTGCACAACACCCATAATGCAATGCATATTCTAAGTCCGATGTGATGCCTCCTCATAAAAGTCATCCTTACTTTGCTCAAGGTCTGCAAAAGGTTTTGTAAATAGGCGTGAGTATAAACTCAGTAGGATACATTTTTCAAGATTGTATATCAAGGTTTTAAAACCGTTATGAACAATTAAATAAAAGGAGGTAATAAGGGGTGCATATCACAATTTTAAAACAAGTACAGGAGAATATGAAAGTCATTCATAACATAAATCTGCCATATCTGGCAATTCATAACATCATCAGTCTTTTAAACTGAATAATCCTCCTCAGGTCATGCGGGGCCCTCGCGCGCGGAAATGAGAGAAAACACTATGGATCCCTATATGGGTCCAGAAAGTAACCTCATCTTGAGGAAACACTATGAATCCTACATGGATCCAGAAAGTAACCTCATTTCGGGAACACTACGGTCATTAAGACCGGAAAGTACCCCTTATCATCACATCCATTTTTTATTTATAATTTTAGAAAGAAAATGGATTTCCAACACTTATATAAAAATGACCCTTAAATAGTCCATTACAAGGATTTAACAAATAGGTTTTCAAAATCAAACCATTGTATTCCAAATCATGTGAAGGTATGCAAAACAACACCAATATAACTAAATAGGGCATAAACAAAACCCTAATTTCTCAAATATATGAATTATTAAGAAACTCAAACCCCAATCCCATGTAAGCATGTATCATATCATGTAAACATGCTAAAAAACCCATAATAATATAACAAATCATGCATACAATGGTTTACAACCATGAAAAATGCACCTACCTCACAAATGGTAGCTAGAAACGTGAATCTAAGGGTGTACACGTGTAGATCAGGGTGGAAATCACAAGGTCCATACGTTGTGGGGTCGGACTCGAGCTCCCGTGCTCACGCTCCTCACCGTTGAGCTCCTCTTTCTCTCTCTCTCTCTCTCCTCTCTTTTCTTTTCTGCCGAAAAATGGGTAAGAAACCCATTAGGAATGGGTTTAATAAGGGAAAGTGGGGGTAAAATCGTCAAACAAGCCTTTTTTAAAACTGTCTGCCGACACTTTCAGACGGCTGACAAGTATTTTCAGCCGGCTGAAAATGCCCAACACAAAACAATGCTCTCTGAAATTTTCAGTCGGCTGACATGAACTTTCAGCCGGCTGAAAATTGTCTTTCAGACGGCTGACATGAACTTTCAGCCGGCTGAAAATTGTCTCTCAGACGGCTGAAACATGTTTCAGCCGTCTGAAATATACAGACAGCAGAAAATAGACAGTTAGTCAGGCCACTCTTCCTCAGCACAGACCTCAGCCTTATTTTCATCCAAAACATTTAAGTATACTTTAAGTTATTTAATGAAAATAAGCAAATAACCCCCCATTTGAATCCAAATAAAATATCAGAAAAATCAAATTCCAAGTATATCAAAATCTCATTTCCAAGTTTTAGTACAAAATCTGTCGCCCGACAGATTTTCCTAAAACAAACATGTGAGGAACCCAATCCAAACATGCTAATAAAATCCCATAAAATCACAGAAGTCTTATAATATTATAAACTTCTATTACCGCAAAAAATTATCTTTAAAAACAAAGATTTACGAAAATTCACTTTTCCCCCACATTTAGTCAAATTTCAGCAGCTTAAACCTTTAATACCTTACTTTCAAATCACGGTTGTTACAATCCCCCCAACTTAATAGGAAATTCGTCCCCGAATTTCGAATACTCACCTGATTATTGAAACAAATATGGGTACTTCTCTTGTATAGCTGACTCCAGTTCCCAAGTAGCCTCCTCCACTCCATGGTGGTTCCACAATACCTTAACTTGTGGAACAACCTTGTTGCGTAATACTCGATCTTGGCGATCTAAGATTTGTACTGGCTTCTCCTCATAAGACATGTCTTTGTGAATCTGAACATCCTGCCAGTCAATGATGGGTGTGTGATTGGTAATACATTTTCGCAACATTGAAACATGGAAAACTGGGTGCATAGCCGCAAATTGTGGAGGTAATGCTACCCGATAAGCAACCTCTCCTACAGGCTCAATTATCTGAAATGGGCCTATATACCGGGGGGCCAACTTTCCTTTCTTGCCAAAACGAATTGTTCCTCTTCTTGGAGAAACCTTCAACAACACCCAATCACCAGCATTAAAAGTTAACTAGCGTCTGCGTCTGTCAGCATACAACTTTTGACGATCCTGGGCCATATGAAGACGCTCACGAATAACCTTAATCTTCTTTGTGGTTTCTCTCACCAGATCTGGGCCCAATAACTTGGCATCACCCACTTCTGCCCAACATAGTGGCGATCTACATGGACACCCATAAAGAGCCTCAAAAGGGGCCATCCCAATGCTAGATTGATAACTGTTGTTGTAAGAAAACTCTGCTAAAGCCAGATGGTCAATCCAACTACCCCCAAATTCTAGGGCACAAGCCCTCAGCATATCCTCTAAGATTTGAATGGTCCTTTCAGACTGACCATCAGTCTCTGGATGAAAAGCTGAACTCATTTGTACTCGAGTTCCTAAGGCCTCTTGTAAAGTATTCCAAAATCGTGAAGCAAATCTTGGATCCCTATCTGATACAATGCGTGCTGGTGCCCCATGCAATCGAACAATCTCATTGATATACAACTTAGCCAGTTTCTCCATGGAGTAATTGGTGCGGACAGGTATGAAATGGGCAGATTTAGTTAATCTGTCTACTATGACCCAGATGGCATCATGCTTCTGGGGAGTACGAGGTAGTCCCACCACAAAATCCATAGTAATGTCCTCCCATTTCCATTGCGGAATGGGTAAAGGTTGGAGTAATCCTGACGGCTTCTTATGTTCAGCTTTCACTACCTGACAATTCAAACATTGTGCTACGTATCGAGCAACATCTTTCTTCATTCCTCTCCACCAATATTGTCTCCTCAAGTCTTTATACATCTTGTTATTACCAGGATGAATAGAAAACTTGGATCGATGTGCCACATCAAGAATTTCTTCTTTTAAAGATCTGTCATTAGGAACAGCTAATCTTCCCTTGAACCTTAAGCCAAGATCATTTCCAACTGACCATTTGTCCACATCCTCACCATTATTTAGGCGAATTCGAACATTTACCAATGCAGGGTCCTTCCATTGACCATCTAGGACCTTCTGTAAAATAACTGGTCTAGCTACTGCATTATAGACACAAACTTTTTGCTTTTTACCTCCAATACAAAGATTGTACTCACGCAGGTCTGCCAATATCTTTGATTTGGCTACAACAAGGTTATAAGCCACACCTTGAGATTTCCTACTCAAGGCATCCGCCACTACATTGGCCCTACCCGGATGATATTGTATCTCAAAGTCATAATCCTCGAGGTACTCCAACCATCGAGTTTGGCATAAATTGAGATCCTTCTGAGTAAAGATATACTTCAAGCTCTTATGATCAGTATACACTTCAAATCTCTCGCCATATAGGTAACATCTCCAAATCTTTAAAGCAAACACCACAGCTGCCAATTCCAAATCATGGGTAGGGTAGTTTTTCTCATGGGGTTTTAATTGTCGAGAACCATAAGCTACAACTCTGCCATACTGCATCAAAACGCATCCCAACCCTTTTAAGGAAGCGTCAGAATACACTGTATATGGTTCTCCAATCTGGGGTATAATTAATACCGGCGCAGTGGTTAAACACATCTTAAGGGCACTAAATGCTTGATCACACTCTTCATCCCACACAAAGTGAACTCCTTTTCGTGTTAACCTTGTCAAAGGTGCAGCAATACTGGAGAATCCCTGTACAAATCTCCTATAGTATCCTGCTAGACCGAGGAAACTACGAATCTCGGTGACACTTCTGGGTCGTTCCCAATTTAGGATCGCCTCTACCTTCTCAGGATCCACAGAAATCCCTGCTTCAGATACTACATGACCAAGGAATCTCACCTCGCGCATCCAGAACTCGCATTTCTCTTTCTTAGCATACAACCTATGCTCTCTCAACAATTGCAAGGCTATACGCAAATGTGCCTCGTGTTCCTCTGGGGTTCGCGAGTAAATCAAAATGTTATCTATGAACACCACTATGAACTGATCGAGATAGGGGTGAAAAATCCTATTCATCAGATCCATGAATGCCGCAAGTGCATTTGTTAACCCAAAAGGCATGACAGTGAACTCGTAGTGTCCATAGCGAGTATTAAAAGCCGTTTTCTTGACATCATCATCTTTGATCAATAGTTGATGATAACCAGATCGAAGATCGATCTTAGAGAAAACACAAGACCCTCTAAGTTGGTCAAATAAATCATCTATACGAGGTAAAGGGTACTTGTTCTTGATAGTTACCCGATTCAGCTGTCGATAATCAATACATAGCCTCAGAGTACCATCTTTCTTCTTCACGAATAAAACAGGTGCTCCCCACGGGGAGACACTGGGTCGAATGAATCCTTTACTCTTGAGCTCATTCAATTGAGTCTTCAACTCTCTCAATTCTGCTGGTGCCATCCGATAGGGAGTAGTAGAGATAGGAGATGTGCCAGGATACACCTCAATAGCAAACTCAACCTCCCTCCTTGGAGGTAAACCCGGTAGATCATCTAAAAAGACATCTGGAAACTCCTGCACTACTGGAATGAAGGTCGGATGCACCTTATTCTGTCCATCACCACGGATGCTTGCTAGAAAACTTATATATCCTGCTGACTTGATACGGGGAATAGGTAAGTCCAGCACTGCATCTGGTAAGGGAATATATTTATCCCCATAGAAAGAAAATGAGATTCCTTCAGGAGAACAGAATGACACCTTTTTGGAGTAACAATCCATCACTGCTTGATTAGATGACAACCAATCCATACCCAAGATTACATCATATCCTGTCATTTCTAGGACAATCAAGTCCACAGACAATTCTTGTCCCGAGATTACCAAGCAACAAGATTTACAAATACTCGCTGTACTATACGAGTTCTCGAAAGGTGTATCTACTTCTAGTATATACCCCATAGGTTCTGCCTTTAATCCCAAAGCTCTTGCAAAAGATTCAGAAATAAATGAATGAGTGGAACCGGGGTCAAATAATATCTTGGCACAAGAATTATGCACCAAAAATATACCTTCCACTACAGCATTTGATGCTCCTTCTATGGGTCAAGTCATAGCATAGGCTCTCCCACGACCACGATCCCCTTGATTTCTGCCTCCACTTTGGCGAGACTGACCTCGCTGCCCATATCCCTGTCCAAACTGTTGCCCATACCCCTGTGGTTGTTGAGTGGGTTGATCATATTGTTGTTGACCAAAGAATTGTGGCGCTTGATATTGTTGGGGCTGGGAATAGGGGTAGGATGATTGAGTTCCTTGTCCAGTCTGGTACTGTGGGGAGTGGTAAGAAGACTGAGAAGAACCACTAGTGTATTGTGGAGATTCAGATGGTTGGAATTGAGCTCCAGTCAGAAGAGGACAATTAGGACGAATATAGCCTTTTTGTCTACACAGAAAACAAACTTTGGGGTTTCCACTGCTCCCACTACTACTCCCACTGCTTTGACTGCCAGACTGCTTAAATTGCTGGCCTCTAGGACGGAGATAGTTTGAACTACCGCCTCCTTGTGACTTCTTGCCAATGCCACTAGTTCCACTAGAACTCCCCTTATGAGATTTCTGGTTATTCTTCTTCTGTTCCCTGGCTTCATCCTTGGCCTTCCAGTGTTCCTCAGCCTGCCTCCCTATCAAAAGGGCTTTATCCAAAATCAAGGAGAAATTGTTGATTTGGTGAGGAACCACCATTCTACTATTGTAGGGATTTAATCCCATCTCAAACTTCCGACAAAGTGCTGGTTGATCCGCCATAAGGGATGGTACGAAAACGCACAATTCTTGGAACTTGTTGACATATTCATCGATGGTCAAGTTCCCTTGCTCCAACTTCATAAACTCCTTCATCTGTTTATTTATATATGATTATGGGTAGAATTCGTTATTAAACAAATTCTCGAAATTTTCCCACAACATATATTCATTTTCCCCAGCGGGCTTCACTCTTTCCCACCAGTTATCTGCTATGCCCTTCAGTAAGTACGCAGCAAACTCTACCTTGTACTGTTCAGGAGTAGCCACAATAGTCAAAGCCTTCTTGACTTGCTTCAACCACATTTCAGCAATTGCTGGATTCCTCTCCCCTTCATAAGTTGGGGGTTTCATATGCATGAAGGCTTTATATGCGTTAGCCTTTGTCATATAATCTCCCACAGGCGGGAGTGGTGCCTGGGGTTGTGGTACTTGGTTCTGAGCCATCGTAGCTTGAAGTCCCTGTAATGCAGCTACCAACTGATTCAATATATCAGGTTGTTCCGGTTGTGGTTCATTCTCATGCACAGGTGGTGCCCCAATTGGAATTTCGTCTTCCGGTTCAGGGTGTGGAGCGGCTACAACCCTACCCCAACCTCTTCCTCGACGTCCACGTCGCATTCTAAAATATATAGATATATATAGGTTATATTCAACTAGAATATCTTTCACAACTCAATTATAAAAGGTTTTACTTGGGGAATTTCTAACGCGATGCTAATAATGCATATGGATGTTCCCTTCCTATGAATGACCTAATGCATAAACATGTATGCACACACATAATATGACATAATAGCACCCATATGGATCTAATAGCCAGCTCTGATACCAAAAAGACTGTCACGACCCGAAAATAGGCTATGACGTGTCAATAGAAAGAAGAATAAATAAAATGAAGTTTAATGATGGTTTATAATAATTTTTTTTTTTTTTTTTTGTTTTGCTTTATAAAATATTTTTTTTTTTTAAAATCCGGCATGGTCCTGTCTGAAAACAGGACATACCAAGTTCTCGACAGTTTAAACCTATTCAATTTAAAATCAAAATCATTCAACCATCCACAACAGGTAATTAAATTAAGCTGGCATACTAGTTCTCACATAGTTCTATTATCAATACAAGCAGTGTATAATACAATAAGTCTGTCTAAATAATATACAAGTCATGAAATTGTGAAATACATCTGCACAACACCCATAATGCAATGCATATTCTAAGTCCGATGTGATGCCTCCTCATAAGAGTCATCCTTACTTTGCTCAAGGTCTGTAAAAGGTTTTGTAAATAGGCGTGAGTATAAACTCAGTAGGATACATTTTTCAAGATTGTATATCAAGGTTTTAAAACCGTTATGAACAATTAAATAAAAGGAGGTAATAAGGGGTGCATATCACAATTTTAAAACAAGTACAGGAGAATATGAAAGTCATTTATAACATAAATCTGCCATATTTGGCAATTCATAACATCATCAGTCTTTTAAACTGAATAATCCTCCCCAGGTCATGCGGGGCCCCTCGCGCGCGGAAATGAGAAGAAACACTATGGATCCCTATATGGGTCCAGAAAGTAACCTCATCTTGAGAAAACACTATGAATCCTACATGGATCCAGAAAGTAACCTTATTTCGGGAACACTACGGTCATTAAGACCGGAAAGTACCCCTTATCATCACATCCATTCTTTATTTATAATTTTAGAAAGAAAATGGATTTCCAACACTTATATAAAAATGACCCTTAAATAGTCCATTACAAGGATTTAACAAATAGGTTTTCAAAATCAAACCATTGTATTCTAAATCATGTGAAGGTATGCAAAACAACACCAATATAACTAAATAGGGCATAAACAAAACCCTAATTTCTCAAATATATGAATTATTAAGAAACTCAAACCCCAATCCCATGTAAGCATGTATCATATCATGTAAACATGCTAAAAAACCCATAATAATATAACAAATCATGCATACAATGGTTTACAACCATGAAAAATGCACCTACCTCACAAATGATAGCTAGAAACGTAAATCTAAGGGTGTACACGTGTAGATCAGGGTGGAAATCACAAGGTCCATACGTTGTGGGGTTGGACTCGAGCTCCCGTGCTCACGCTCCTCACCGTTGAGCTCCTCTTTCTCTCTCTCTCCTCTCTTTTCTTTTCTGCCGAAAAAATGGGTAAGAAACCCATTAGGAATGGGCTTAATAAGGGAAAGTGGGGGTAAAATCGTCAAACAAGCCTTTTTTAAAACTGTCTGCCGACACTTTCAGACGGCTGACAAGTATTTTCAGCCGGCTGAAAATGCCCAACACAAAACAATGCTCTCTGAAATTTTCAGTCGGCTGACATGAACTTTCAGCCGGCTGAAAATTGTCTCTCAGACGGCTGAAACATGTTTCAGCCGTCTGAAATATACAGACAGCAGAAAATAGACAGTTGGTCAGGCCACTCTTCCTCAGCACAGACCTCAGCCTTATCTTCTTCATTCTTATATTATCCTTTTACTTTAAGTTATTTAATGAAAATAAGCAAATAACCCCCCATTTGAATCCAAATAAAATATCAGAAAAATCAAATTCCAAGTATATCAAAATCTCATTTCCAAGTTTTAGTACAAAATCTGTCGCCCGACAGATTTTCCTAAAACAAACATGTGAGGAACCCAATCCAAACATGCTAATAAAATCCCATAAAATCACAGAAGTCTTATAATATTATAAACTTCTATTACCGCAAAAAATTATCTTTAAAAACAAAGATTTACGAAAATTCACTTTTTCCCCACACTTAGCCAAATTTCAGCAGTTTAAACCTTTAATACCTTACTTTCAAATCACGGTTGTTACAGTTTGTAGTTTCTCAATATGATGACATGTCACGTGGCAGCCTTAAATCAAGCTACCACGAGGGATCCCTCATTGCCTCGTGTCTTACATTGTTAAATGACGAAAACCAATGCTCCAGCCATGTACTAAACTTTGTGACTATCCTATCCACTTGGAAAAATGATATTTAAAAATATAGGATAAATTGTAGAAAATTCTCTTGAACTACGGGATCAGCAAATAACCCCTTCTATGTTTTAATTTTGTCAATGTGTCTCCCTTATATTTTAATTTTTGTTAATGTGCCCTACCGTCACTTGCCATTAATGAAATTTGACGAAAATTAGTCATGTAGCTATGCACGTGATACCATTAACAAACCCATGTTACCTACAATCATTGAAACCTTCACCGGCATCATGGCTAATTGGATGCCCATCGACGATTGGTTTTGTCTTCCAACTGAACTAGGGAGCACATTGACAAAATTAAAACATAAGGGGGGGTTATCTGTTGACCCCCATACTTCAAGGGGGTTTTCTACAATTTACCAAAAAATATATTGGGGTTTGATCATAGGTTCCGATCAAAATTCACAAGTGAACATTAATTAACATAGTTAGGGAGGGATTATATATTTTTGACCGTCGCATATGTGATATGTCTAATCCCTAAAAAATTTGACCACGAAATTTACAAGCTGGATTAGTTCATGAAGGCTTATAACAGGGGAGCCTCCTGACAGGTTCTTTCTCCTCTTTAATCTTTTTATATATTTTTTTTAAAATTTGTGTATAATCAGATTCATCATTGTAAACAAATAATTTATTTGGTATCAACATTAGAGTGAGCATCACCGCAACCAAAAATGTACCACCAAATAGAATTCACACTCAAGTATTTATGCCAAATCCAACTTAGTATCAAAGCAATCCACCCTATCACCGTGTATATAAACCATGCTTCAATTTTGCATACTCATACATGCACACAGAGAGATGGATTGGTTCTTCCCCAAGAGGAGGGGTCCAGAGTGGAAACAGGGGTGGACAGGCCAGACCAGGGCCTCCATCTCTACGTGCACCACCTCTCCCATTGCTCGCCATTTTCGCCATAGTCATTTTTCTGTTGTCGTTCTCCCAATACACTGGCTACAAGGCGAGTTGCACTACGCAACGACCAACTTTAAGCTATTACTCCTCTTATTGTCAATACTATTGATCTTCTACATGGCTTCCTTTTCTACTAATGGGATTTTCTCCGTATGGCTCCCGCGTTCAGAGCACGATTCAGTTCACCGAGCCAGCAGCTCGTTGTGGGCTGTTGCTATATTGGTGGTGGTGCTTCTGGTCTTGGTTTCTTACCAATCTTCATTTCATTCGAAGTGATTTGCTTAATTAAAGATATTATTTTATGTTGTTAGTTGTTACCTCACGTGTTGCTTGTCATTGTAATTAAGGCAGGCGAATGTGAGTATGTTATACTAATTAAATTGAGAAAGAACTTTTGATACAACAATAAAATTCGTTTTTCTGACTTTGCCAAAATCTATCGTTTAAATATATTTTTTAACCATTTATAGCATTTATTTCATTTTTTGCCAAAAAGTCTATCTAAACGATAAATTTTGGAAAAACTTTTTTCTGCAAAGTTGTTCAAAATGATGTTTTCTAGTGGACATCATGGCCGGTTTTCACAAAAACTTTTTATATTTTGCATAAAACCTTAAAAACCTAAAGGATGAGGGGTGGGCTTATAGGAATGGGGGGTTGCAATAGCCGTTCCCTTGATAGAATTTACCCATCCCTAACCTCCCAAATATCAACAAATGAGTATCAATGCTTTTCTACAAACCTGTACCAAGGTCGCTTACTCAACAAGTGAGGAGAATGCAATTAGGCAATCATCCCATCCCATCGATGGGCCTTGCCCACTTACCATATTCTTTATTCCTGTTTTTTGGTGGGACTTAACATGTTTACTTAACCTAGTTCAACACCAACAGATCCATATAACTGCTTAGGATAGAGCCACCATTTTCTTTTCCCAAGGTTAATCCATGATTTGATTTTTTTTATTTTTATTTTTTGTTAACAGAGAAAACACGGGGCAATATAAGTTCAATTCTAACAAATTGTAAAAAATGGAAAAATAAAAAATAAAAAAAAATTGCCTAGTGCAATAGGTCCACTCATCGTTCATATTTGAGTGCCATCCAGTCCACGTTTTGCCTGTTTGTTTGTGGCCTGTGGGCAGCATAAGAAATTATCCTAATTGGATTATATAGTGGCCCTTTTGTGAGACTAGTAAAATTCTTAATAAAGCGAATTATTCCTAGATTTTTCCTATCAACCATAAAAAAAACCTATGAAATGCTACATGATTTAATAATTTTAAGACATCCACAAATTACTTGAACATTATGCATAATTCCCAATTTGATTGTTTAATCAAACCATTATGAATCATAACATATCATTTTTTGGGCAGAGCAACAATGTACTCCTATTGTTTGTCAGACTCGTATTGGCCTGTTTTATCAGTCTCAAAACCGATCATGCTTCGGCATTCTCCAAATTGTTTCTACTTGCAATCTTTCTCATTAACTCTCGAATTCCACATTATGTTAATTACGAATAATCTTGACAACCTCATTTAGTGGGTCACAGCTTGAATAACACAGGACCATGAAGCCATTGCGAGGTTTGGATGGTTGGATAACTAGTTTTGTTAAAGCATCTTCAAGGGAATAAGCAAATTTGAGGTAACAAATCTAAGTTTGCTACCTTAGGTGGCAATTTGCTACCTCCTCTAAAAGTGGGAGCTCCAAGGGAGTTAACAAACCTTAATATTTTATTATTATTTCATATATTTTAATAGTTTAATACTTTAAACATATTTAAACATTATTTTATATATTTTAAGACTGTTGGAACAAAAAAACAAACATGATTATTGTTAAAATAACATATTTTAATTAAAAAATTTATTTAATATTTTTAAATAACGTGATTATTGTAAAAAATACCGTGATTAATGATATCAATAAAGGGAATTAGAACGGTAAAAAAAACTAAAGAGTTTCATCCCAATTGGACGGCCAGATTTGTTCAGCATTCTCCTAGGAAATCCCAACCATACGTTGGCCAAACACATCCCATCCCTTTTCTCTACACAACCCATCTCTTTTCTCTGCAAAACCCATCTGCTCCTCCCCCTTCCCGTCCCATCTCCTCTTTGCAAATGTCTCCCCTTCCAAACACATCTCCCTCCCTTCTTCTCATAGATAAAATGGTGGAAATACAAACGAAAAAAAGTAGAGATTTGAGGAGGTGGGAGTGACCTGCCGATCCAGAAGGAGAGGGAAGCCCCAAGAACCTTTAGCGGAAAAGACTCAGAGGACGGCAAGGAAGAAGCCAAAGAGCCGAGAAAGTGGTAGCAAAACAATTTCGGTACTACATTCATCTTCACATTCACTCACGGCTTCAATTATATGATTTCGGTTATAGCAAAAAAAAAAAAAAAATGATTTGGGTTTTTTTTCACTTGACAATGGTGCGATGGTGAAAGTTTCCTCCGGCTTGCTCCGGCGACGGCAACATCAAGAGTTCCTCCGGCAGTTTGGGTTACCGCCATTTCTTGTTGATGTGGGTTGGGCTGTTGCAATCTGTTGTGGGATTTCCAGGTAATCCTCTTCAATTTTTTATTCAATTATATAATTTGCTACCTTCTCTCTCCTCCTCCAGGTTTGAAGAGAGAAAGAGTGGTAGCAAAACAATTTCTGTACTTTGCTACCATGTTGCTTACTCCGTTGGAGCTCATTTTTGGAGTGGGAGGTAGCAAATCTGAATTTGCTACTTCCGTTGGAGATGCTCTTAGAATTAAATTATGATGGGAAATGCTATGTACATCACTTTATGTGTAGTATTAGAATACAACATCTTATGAGACACTGTGTGTATGAACTAAAGCTCTCACAATTTATTTAATAAATAAATCTTTTATGTTGATGTGAGTTGATGTTGCACAGGAGTGTTTCGTATAGCACGGCCCAATTATGATACATTACATTTGACCTACTCAAACAACCAAAATGATCATGATTAACAGAAAGATTGTGGTCCACCAGGGACATGAATCTGTATTGGAATTCAGACTTGGATTGGGCTTGGCCAAACAGTATTTAGGAGTGTTTCAAGCTTTCTTTGTCATTTGGCATTATCACAATGAGTTTCAGTTCAGTAGAAATCATTGCCAATTTTTGATTTGTCACTCCATTAATTGTCAATTTTCCAGTTGTCATTCCACTTGCTTCTACTCTTTACACGGATGACGGAACAGCAACAAGGAGGAGGTACAGTACCCTTTAGTGCACTGGAACTAAGGTCAATTCTGCAACATCCAAGAAAGTTGCTGCTTCATAAATGGTGGTTTTGTCAGCACGAAGCATAATGTATCCATCCAATGAGTCAGATTTATTTAAAAGGGGTTTTCATCATTTTTCCAGTTTTTAACTTTCAGAAAGAGAGGAAAATATCTTTTGTTTGTTTAAATTCTCAAAAATTTATCTTATGAAACTAGACCAATATAAGTCATGGTAAATTGGTAATGGCATAGCACTGTCTGAAGATTTTCAAGTTTATTGGTACCTAGTTTATCTTGCTATGGGCGTCATACAATAATCATAGGCATTGCAAATGCACGTTGACCCTTATGTCAATGGCTATCAATTAAGCAACTCACCATTTGATGAAGGATCCAACGTACAAAGATCTTACCGTTGGATGGATGGCCACAAGGATTATGAGCAAGAAATTTTATTATAAGATGCAGTGTGATTAATTCAGAGGAGTACCGAAATTTTATGTTATCTTATTCAACTGGTGTTGGATCAAAATTTTGTCTAACTTTGATCAAAGTTCTACCCATTTAAACATACCTTTGGCGGCAAACTACATATTAATGTCATTAACTTTACCCCAAATTTCAATGTGGTGTATAAATTTTTAATTTGTTCAATTTAATGCACTAACTATACATTAGTGTTTCAATGTGAGTAAACATGGGACGGCCGTTTAGTTTACTAACAAAGACCTCATATGCGCTCACGTGGCGATCCATGTGGCGCTGACGTGGCATCTCTGGTGAAGTTTCCAAGGAGAAATTACATATTAGTGTCACTAACTTTATCCCAAATTTCAATGTGGTGCATAAACTTTTAATTTGTCCAATTTAATCCACTAACTTTACATTAATGTTTCAATGTGGGTAAACATGGGACGGTTGTTTAATTCACTAACGGGGACCTCACGTGCGCTCACATGGTGGCCCATCTGCCGCTGACGTGGCATCCCTGGTGGAGTCTCCATCAAAACTGTTTTGACAGACCGATCCATAGTCAGAAACAATATAGTATAGGAAACCCCGCCCTCCCTCTCATTTCCATTTCCCCTTTCCCAACATACGTAATTACAATCCCTTCTATCTGAAGAGAAGAAAAGCTACTATTGAAAACAGGAAGATATCCACCATGTCTTCCACCACTGCCACCACCACCACCACTGCTACCATGGAAAGACAGACATACTGGTACTGCTTGTGTGACATGAGAGTCTCCTTCTTCCCCCATTCTCCTCCACCCTTATTGCCACATTAATGACTTCCTCAAAGAAATGGTCCCTCTCCCTAACCCTAATTCTACCTTCCATTATTTCCCTATTCTCTCCCCTCCCCAAACCCTTGCGTCCCCCACCCCCACCACCATTCCCGAAGATAATCTTTACCATTCTTTGGATCAGTTCGCAGTCGATGTGGAAGCAAAGCAAGTCCTTCCCCCACCCCCACCCCCAGCACCATTCTTGCTCTTGGGTCAGAAATCCTAAATCATAAGGGGTCATCAATGTAAGTAATCTCTTAGATGCTGCGCACGTGAGTTGCAAATGGTGGGAAAAAATAGAGAGACTCCACCAAGGATGCCACATCAGGGCAAGATGGGCTACCACGTGAGGGCACATGAGGTCCCCATTAGTGAAGTAAACGGTCGTCCCATGTTTACCCACATTGAAACACTAATGTATAGTTAGTGCATTAAATTGGACAAATTAAAAGTTTATGCACCACATTGAAATTTGGGGTAAAGTTAGTGCCACTAATATATAATTTCTCCTACTTTTGGCTGATTTTATAAAAGTAAAACCATAAATACAATGATACAATACTTCTCTTGAATTACGTATTTAAAATAAATGAAGAAGAATAACGACACAACACATAACAGGAGGGTGCATAATAACCCTTAAAAAAATTATTAGGCTCACACATAACCATGCCTCCATTCTTGACCTTTTTTAAAAAAAATTTGACAGAGCCTTCGTTCTGATTTCTAGAGTTTAAATTGGTGGCAAACTCAGGACGGTGACACTTATCACTCTAATTCTTTTTTTTGGTGAAAATCATCTGGTATTCGACAACTGCTTTGGGTTGCGACTAATGCTGATTCGAGTCAAGTAAGATTACAAAGATGACGAAACTCTTCCTGCCAAATATTTAACGTAGCTGCATTGCCAAGCCTCGAATAAAAAATCTTGATTAAGCTAGAACAGCAACATAGCAGCTAATCCACGCACTCGGTACTTTTCCATCTGATAATATCGTTGGCATTGTAAATTTTAACCAAATGCGCGCAAAAGAAAGTTTGGTGAATGGTATCGATCACCTTGGCCCACTTCCACTTTTTCGTCCTCCTTCAGGCTCAATTATTCCACGATAATAGAACGTGAGGCCCATTTCTACTTTTACGAACTTTCCTAGTCGCAGGTTTGAATATAAAAACGAGAAAGCAAATGACAATTTATTTATTAAAGTGACTGGGAGAAGACTACTTTATGAACTTTCTTGGCGGTTGGTTCGATTTTTCCCACCGGTGGCAATACCAAGAAGACTTCGTCGCCGCTTATCAAAAAAAAAGGTAAAAGCTTGTCAAAAGAAAGAACTCCGTCGCCGCGTGGAAAGATAAGTCTTCCACTCGAAGGGAATATAAAATTCTAAATCCCCCTACCCAAATGCTTTTATTATTTTTTTAATGTAAATTACAGTTTCACCCTTTTAATTTTATGCTGAAAATACTTTCTTTGCATCTGTATATTTTATTTTTCAGACACTTTAATCCATTTTAGTTTGGATTTATGACATTTTATACATTTTCATTAATCTATCATTTATTTTTGGGTAAATTACACTTTATGGTCTAAAGTTTAGGTCAAGTTTCATCCAAAGGTTCAAAGTTTAAATTGTGTCAATTTAGTACCCGTATTATTAGTTAAGTTGCAATTTAAGGCTTACTGTCAGAATTTTTTGTATTATCCCTATTTTTGCACTTTTTATGGGTTTGAAAACCCTATTTTACCCCTATTAACATTTAATAAATCTTTATATTTTGACTCGATCTGAATCAATTTAATCTTCTTTCTCTCTCTATATCACTCCTATCAACATCTAATACACCTTTATATTTTTTATTTACAGAATTACAAATCTGATGATAAAGTGATTCAGATCTGATTAAAATATAAAGGTGTATTAGATTGGTAAAATAAGGCTTTTAAACTCATAAAAAGGACAAAATAGGTATAATACAGAAAATTTTGATGACAGACCCTCAATTATAACTCTACTAATAATACGGGTATTGAATTAACGCAATTTAAATTTTAAACTTTATAGCAAAACTTAAGTCAAATTTTGAACTCCAAGTATAATTTACCTTTTATTTTTTTTTTCTACGAACAGCCATTACATGTGACCTACTCATATTACCAAATTACCACTGTGACACTTATCACTCTAATTTCGTCACTGAGCTCGTCACTCAGTACTTCTCCATGTGATCATATCGTTGGCATTGTAAATCTTAACCAAATGCAAAAGTAAGTTTGGTAAATGATATCGATCACCTTGGCCCACTTCTACTTTTTCATCCTCTTTCATGTTCAATTATTCAACGGTAATGGAGTGTGGAGGCTCACTTCAACTTTTACGAACTTTCCTAGTGGCAGCCTCCAAGGAATATTTCCAAGAAATGAGATGTTTGACATTTTTTTTTTTTGGTCGTATTAACCAATAATGAGGGAAAATTTTAAAAGAAGAGATGACTTAGTACACATTTTTTTGCCCTGTTTGAATTAATATTGAGGGAAATTTTCAGAAAGTGAGATGTTTTGACTAATTTTCTTGCCGAATTTGAATCTTTTTTCTAGATTATTTGTAGAAGTAGATTACTTATGCAAAGCACCATGTAAAACTTTGGAAGGCGAATATTTAAATATAGTCGTTATTTTTCTTTTTTTTCAATTATGAGGTCAAAAGCCAATGATCTATAGATCTAATGACACATTTATTCTTAATAAATGCGTAAATTTGTAAAATTTTTAGTTCCGACTATATGTGATGCGTGTAAATATGTTTACTCTTATCACTGTTGGGGAAAAAAAAAAAAAAATACAAAGTCAAAAGTCAATGCCAATTTTGGGTTTTATAGTTAAGGACAATCGGTCTTAATTTCTACTACGCAACTGTCAAAAGCCAGCTTCCTCTCTTTTTCGTCCTCTTTTCGATCAATTATTCGATGATAATACAATGTGGCTTTTATGAACTTTCTCGGTGGCAGCCTGGCAGGTTTGACCATACAGAGGAGGAAGCAAATGACAATTTATTAAAGTGACAGTGAGAAGAATACTTTTTTTTTATTTTTTTATTTTTTTCACCGCGTGGAAAGATAAGTCTTCCACTCGAAGGGAACATAAGATTATAAATCCCCTCCACCCAAATGAATTTTTTATTTTTCCTTTTTATTTATTTTAAAGAAATTATCGTTTCACTCTCTTAATTTTATTTTGAAAATACTTTTCTTGCGCCCGTTTATTTTATTTTATTTTATTTTTAAATATTTTGACTCTTTTTATTTTGAATTTATGACACTTTATACATTTCTATCAATTAATCATTTGTTTTTTTATAACAGAAAATGAATACACATGACCTACTTAAATAACCAAAATGCCCATGGTTGATAGAAAGGTTGAGGTCCACCAGGGACGTGAAACTGTATTGGAATTCGGACTCAGATCAGGCTCGGCCATACAGTATTTAGGAGTGTTTCAAGCTTTCTTTGTCATCTGCCATTATCACAATGAGTTTCAGTTCAGTAAGAGTCATTGCCAATTTTCCACTTGTCACTCCATTAATTGTCAATTTTCCAATTGTCAGTCCACTTGCTTGTACTCTTTACTGGAACAGCCACAAGGAGGTTCAGTTCCTTCAATGGACTCCCTCCACCCCTTCCACCGCCGCCCATGGTGGGGGAGATTTTCCAAGAAATGAGACGCTTTGACACATTTTCTTGGCCGTGTTAGAACCAATACCGAAGGAAATTTCTAAGAAGTAAGGCACCTTGACACATTTTCTTTCCGCGTTTGAACCAATAATAAATGAAATTTCCAAGAATTGAGATGCCCTGACACGTATATTCTCTTGACCGTGTTCTTCCCGAAATCACATTGATTTGTCTTAGAATTATTGGATTTGGTATGAGTTTAGTCGTCGGCTTTAGATAATCAAATTGACAGGGGATCCATATCAACTCATTAATCAAAGACAAATTCCAACGTGAGGTACTCTTGTGCCATACTGAATAGATAGGTTTTTTTTTTTTTTTTTTCCTTCCCTTGAGTGCAAACATTATCCGTGGAGGAGACGGTGACGGTGATTGTGGTGGCGTGATTGTGATAAAATCTCTGGAAGTAACGCGCTGAAAATGTAAGTTACGCAGTTTTGTCCTTACAAAAGGTATAATCATTGTAAAATAATGTTAGTCATATGTCTATTATTACACCATAAGACAAAAAAGAAAGTTACGTAGTTGAGAGAAGCCGCTAAAGGGAAGTTGGCACGGCAGGGGGGAGTGCATCTCATTGTAACTATGGATTTTAATAATTAAGATCATGTTTAATTAAAGAGGTGAATTAGCAGTTCTTTCGTCTTACACTTCAAAAAGTAGAAGGTTTTGGATTTAATTTTCTTCTCCTTGTTGGGGCAAGTCATCAACTAGAATACTAGATTTATCCTGGTGAATAATTGACGCAAAGTGGATAATGACTTTTGATGGATTCTGGAAGGTAGAACAATGAAGGATTTTCTTACTGTCGTCAGACTATGTATCACATGTAGGAGTTTGGGAAGGAGAGAATACATACGTACTGTTATATTTTTATGAATGAGAGAAGGGTTGTTGTAAGGTGTATTTATAGACACCCAAAAGGTATCAATTGTGACCATTGAGATGATCTCAATGGTCATTAGACACCTATGATGACTCATGACTTCTTCTCAATAGTCATACCTATTCAATCACCAATGGGGTGTGATGGTTCATTCTTTACAATGAACTATCATACACCCTATCTTTTCTCCTACATGGGAAATTGGGATTCTCTCCTGGAAGTTATAATCCTAAAGTAAATAATACGGTGTAGTGATGTACACCGTATCTCATGTTTGTCACAATGAAATTCTTCAACTTTATCTGTGTACCAAGGGGTTAGAGAAGCCAAAGGCCTAAATATCCGAATGAAAAAGAGAGAAAAACTTACCCAAAAAAAGAGAGAGAAAAAACTAAAGAGGATGGTTGGGAGCTACTTCATTACCAATAATAGATCATAGATGGGGTAGTTAGTCCCTACTTTTAATGTCATTCGAATTTTAAATTTTAGATTATGAGAAACCTTCTTTTATTTTTTGCTGGAGAAAACTCTATCATTTATTTCATTTCAAAATTGTTTTTTTTTTTTTTTTTCATTTTTTTTGGGGGGGGGGGGGGATGTTTGGGGGGACGGTAGAGTATTATAGGAGTAAGTGAGACTTGGTCTTACAATTTTCATAGCAATTGGACAAATTCGATCAGAACCGAAGTAGGAGCCCAAAATAAAATTACTTCATGTGGTATTTAATATGCGTTGATCCAAGTTTTATGTTTCTTTCAATAATGTTTAATTGAAATTCTCTATTAACTTTAATTGAAATTGATACGTATGAGCCTATTTTAACATACTCCTAGTATTTATTGACCAGAGGAATGGAATTTAATGTGACAAATATGGTGATTGGGTATGATACTTGAATTGTGTGCCTAAAATCGTATAATTTGGCACAAGGGCGAAAGGAAAAAAAAAGAAAAAACAACTCTCCAATAGGTGAGTTTGGATTCGGTGCTGAGTTGATAAAACTCAGCACCATGCCAAATTAATCCACACTCTTGAATGAGGGATTGGATGGTTTAGATTAAAAGTTGAAAAATCAAGGATGGGGTTTGGTTCACTTCTTGTTTCTCCTGTGGCCGTTTGAGAACAGACAGAAATCATGTTGGGAGAGGACAGCTCAATAAGAGAAATGGGCAACCACCTACAGTGGGTGAGTGGCCTGGCCCATTAAACATAGGGTTGGATATTGCAACCCTTTCAAGTGATCTCCCCACCCCACTAATTTTATTTTTTTTGAGATTTAAGAAAAATATAAAAGGTTTTTATGAAAAGTGGCCATGTTGTCCATTAGAAAACAATAGATTTTGGAAAAACTTTCTTCTACAAAGTTGTTCAAAATGATATTTTCTAGTTGACATTATGGCCAGTTTTCATAAAAACTTTTTAAATTTTGCATAAAACCTTAAAAACCTAAAGGATGGGGGGTAGACTTATAGGACTGGGGGGTTGCAATAGCCGTTCCCCATATTCAATCTAACTTGGTTCAGGACCAACACGTTGCATCACGGCTTGTATAACCTCCCGTGGGTCACGGCTTCAATAACACTGGAAAACGAATTCATTGTCAGGTTTGGAGGGTTTTTGTTTTTTTTTTTTGACAATCATAGAATCTATTCTTATTCTTAAGCTTCAAATATCAACAAATAGATATCAATATTTTTTTGTTGGATTTGATTTATGATCCATTAAAGCAGATAAGTAAAGAAAATATCTTCAATCGCAAATGGACTTGTAAGAAATCATGTTCTTGACTTTCGCGAAATGCAAAGAGCTCAAGTAAACGTGCTTCTGTGTGGGCTCCGTCCCAACACGCCCTAGCGGACTTCTGAAGGACTGACTTCTAACAAGTCAAGCACGCGTTTTAACACTCGGACACGGCACCCTGGACAGGACCTCAAGTCAAACAAGCTGCTAGCTAGTAGTTTACAGGAAACAAAATACTAGCTAGTAGATGTTTAACGGTACAATTGAACCGTGGTTGAACCGGTGATTCAGTCATTCATCCTCTTTGCCTACACCAATTTCATGTTCGTGTGCGGCGGATTCTCAGCTATATAATGGAATATTGTATGAATCACAAAGACAAGTGTTCTACCATTATATAGAATACCCCTTATAAGGATCCCAAGTAAATAGTTTCATTGAATGATGCTATATGGTTTAAGTATACACGATTATCAAAGTTTTATGTTTTCTCTTATTCAACAGTGTTTAATTGAAATTCTTTTGGCAGATTTAACTAGGGTGAGTGGGTCTTTTTTCTAAATATTTTTGGTTGAATTTATACAAATGGAACGAATTGATATGTTAGATATAATAACATGATAAGTTGCTCACAAAACAAAGAAACGAAAATAAAATTAAAAAAAAAAAAACGCAAAAAACGATAATGCAAAAACAAATTTTAAATTGTGTACCCTAAATAGATGAAAAAATAGAAAATCTCGTGGTAAGAGATACGAAGGCCGCCCTCATTATAGCTACGAAACCTTTCTTTTAATTAGCTCTTTTGAACTGGGTGCATCAAGCCTCATCAAGGTGCACAAACCCCAATTCATAAGGGGAGGGACCAGTTCAAATGGAGGAGCGACCAATCCAAATGACACATCAAAACTCGTAGGGCAGCACAATTGATTATGTAATGACTTGAAACTTTCAATGACACACAACTGGAGTAGGGTAAAGCAAGTTGGCAAACAAGTAGTTTTGTGTTTTTTTTTTTTTTTTTTGTTTGTTTGTGTGTGTGTGATAGAAAAACAGCTAGTATGGACTACCGAGAAGTTATAAGGAAAAAGATATCCATAATCTTGACAGTTAAATCTCTTTTGTCCTGCAACTGGTTACACTGACAAATAAGGGTCATAAAGTCCAATGGTAATTTATGGTTTGTTGTGTTTGACTATTCAATTTCCTCGGTTTCCACATATTTGATTTGCCTCTCACTTCCCAAATCAAAATTACCATTAACGAGCTCATGGTAATTATATTGAGTATTGTCAAGCTTTTGTTATTACAATTGATATTACACAAATCTCAAGATATATGCAGAAAAGATATCATTTAATTTTATGTACAGAGTTTATTTAATTTTATTTTCGTCTATTATTTGTATTCCTTTCTCTTTTGTTAATAATATCTAGAGCTTTGATGCAAATGACTAGGAGGATTTAGGGTGCCAACATGGTTGGGATGTTAGATTTCTCTTTGATGCTCAAGCTCTTCTATTTGAAAAAAAAAAAAAAAAAAAAAAAAAAAAAAAAAAAAAAAAAAAAAAAAAAAAAAAAACTACACACATACTACAGTTTGATATTTCCTTTATCGGGAACCATCTCCTCCTCTGTAAGATACTTTTACTAGAGAAAACATGTCGAAACCTCTCTAACCTACTTGCCCTTCCAACAATTTTTTTTTATTTGATCAGAACCCGTATCCATATCATTTGAAATTCTTTTTGGTTAATATAATTTCACTTTCACTATGTGCATATGCGGCAACGGTAATTCTTGTTATGTTTTTTCTGATCAGATCCCGGGTCCATAAAAAACTATGAACCCGGCCCCTTACATGAGCCAGGTTGAGCCGCATCAGGGCCTCGCTTTTGGTAAGTTGTAGCATATCGAACCATACAAATCGAACCCGTATGCATTAAGAGTCTTAATTGCAACTTCGGGGGCACCAGCTAATGAAATCAAACCAATTAAATAGAAATAAAGGAGCATAGACCGAGAAGTCAACAAAATTTGACTTCTACTAAAGGGAAATCATCCTTCATTTTAAGCATCCAGATTCAAAGAAAGTTGAGCTCTTATTTATCCTTTCATTTGTTAGAAATAAGGAAAAAGGCTGTTCAGTATGGCTGATGCTGTGGTCTCCTTTGTAGTTCAGAGGCTTGGTGACTTTCTGATCCAAGAAGTAGTTTCCTTGCAAGATGTTAGAGATGAAGTGGAGTGGCTAAAAGATGAACTGGGTTGGATGCAATGTTTCCTAAAAGACGCAGAAGAAATGCAAGATGGTGATAATAGAATACAGAGGTGGATATCTGAAATCAGAGACGTTGCTTATGATACTGAGGATGTTATAGACTATTTCATCCTCAGAGAAAGAGTGGACGGGCCTCCGAAAAGGGGATTCTTGGCTTATGTCCAGAATCGCTCTTGCATCTTCAACAGAGAGATCAATCTCTACAATATGGGCAAGGAAATAAAAGCACTAAAAAAAAGGGTAATTGAAATCTCTCGTAGGCGAGGAGATTATGGCATCAGAAATTTGGGCGAAGCCGGAGAAGGGACGGGTGGTGCAATTGGTAGATTTAGAGAGCTAAGAAGAAGCTGCCCCTATGCAGATGAAGAGCATGTTGTTGGCTTTGAGGACGACACTGCCTCATTGGTTGGTGAACTTCTCAAAACAGAGCCACAAAGGTGTGTGATTTCGATATTGGGTATGGGTGGTTTGGGAAAAACCACCCTTGCCAGGAAACTTTACTACCATCCCATGGTTGAGCGCGTATTTAGGCACCACCGCGTTTGGGTTTGTGTGTCCCAAGAGTATGGAATCCGAGATCTTCTTCAAAGAATCATAAAATCTTTCAAGCGCAACATCAGCAAAGAGGAGTTGGAGATGTTGGAGAAGATGAGTGAGGAAGATCTGGAACGATACCTTCGTCAGTATTTACAAGGAGGTCGATACTTGGTGGTGATTGATGATGTATGGGAGAAAGAAGCTTGGGAAAGCTTGAGGAGAGCTTTCCCAGATGACAAAAAAGGTAGTCGAGTCATCGTCACCACTCGCATTGAAGCCGTTGCCGAGCGCTCAGACGAGAGGACTTATGTCCATAAACTCCCATTTCTAAGGTCAGATGAGAGTTGGGAACTGTTTTGTAGGAAAGCGTTCCCTAACAATACTGCTACCAGCAGTGGTACAAGTTGCTGCCCTCGGGACCTGGAGGCGTTGGGAAGAGAGATGGTGAAAAAATGTGGTGGATTACCACTTGCCATAATTGTACTAGGTGGACTACTATCAAGGAAACAACCACGCGAGTGGCAGATGGTGAAAGAGCACATTTGGCGGTATTTAAGGAATGACTCCATTCATATATCTCAATTGTTAGCTTTAAGCTTTTGCGATTTGCCTTATCAATTGAAGTCCTGCTTTCTCTACTTGGGTCTTTTTCCTGAAGACCTTGAGATCAACACAGAAAAACTGATTCGCTTGTGGGTTGCAGAAGGGTTTGTACCACCGGGAGAAGAGACACTGGAGGAGGTCGCTGAGGATTGGTTGAATGAGCTTATTGGTAGAAGCTTGATTCAAGTAGCGAAAAGAAGTTGGCAAAGGATTACATCATGTCGAGTTCATGATCTTCTACGAGATCTTGCGGTCAAAAAGGCAAAAGAGCTAAATTTCCTTCATATTTATGATGGAAATATCAATTCAGCTCCATCCTCCAGCGATGCAACATCATATCGAAGACAGACTGCTCATTCTACGATTGAAAGGTATGTTTCGGTTGATTATCCAAATCCACACTTACGCACCCTATTGTTCTTCAATCCACATTCTGAAGTAGGCAATGCAAAGCAGTTGACACTTATACACACCAGATTCAAATTACTAAGAGTGCTCGATCTCCACAGTAATGAGTTAGCGGATCTGGGATTGGAATTAGATTTCCTAATGCAGTAGGGGAATTGATACACCTGAGGTACTTGGGATTAAGGCATACCAAGATTAATGAGTTACCATCATCTATAGTCAACTTGCAAGCCCTACAAACCCTAGATGCATTTACCGCGGGCATCGCAGTGAAATTACAAGGTGATATAGGTAAGCTCAAACAATTGAGACATCTAATTGGATGTTTTGAAGGGCCTTTGAGAATCGACCATTTAACAAATCTCCAGACTCTGAAGTTTGTTAGTGTGGATGATTGGATTAAGATAAATACAATGAATTTGGTCAATCTTCGGGAGCTACGTGTTACAGCCGTGTTGGGAGGAGAACCAAACGGGTTCACCTGGGACCCTATTGCTAGTTTAATAAACCTTCAATCCTTATCGGTGTATTTACGTTCTCCCATGTCCTACCCTTCAATTCAACCACTTTCTAACTGTCGCAATCTCCTCCAGTTGGCAATGGAAGGGAAAATAGGGAACCTACCTGACCAGATGCCCCAATACCTGCCAAATCTCAAATGCCTGCGGCTAAGCAAATCTGACCTCGTGCAAGACCCAATGCCAACATTGGAGAAGTTGCCAAATCTGATGATTCTTCACTTGAAGTATCACAACTGGATGAAATTGACTTGCACTGCGGAAGGATTTCCCCTGCTTGAAGTTTTAGTGCTTGATATGCTTTATTTTCTCAAGGAGTTGGAAGTGGAGGAAGGAGCTATGCCTATGCTCAAGGGTTTACAGATAAAAGAGTGCTGCGATCAATTCACAGTTCCAGAGAGATTGAGGTCCATCCCGGACTCCAATAATTTGAATTGGGAGTGGGATTGGGCAGAGGAAATGTCTGTGAGTATTAGCCGTTGAAGCTTCCTGTGGCGTTTGGGCGTTTGGCCTGTTGTCACGGTGAGTCTCAGTTTGGGAAGATTTATTGCCAATTTTCCACTTTGCACTCCACTTGCTTGCACTTTTTACTCGAATAGTCAGAAGGAGGGCACTCAACAACGGTGTGCAAATAAGATTATGCTCCATTTCATTCCTTAGTCTAGTGGACTATTCACTGCTGAGCTTTTGCTCAGTAGGCTGGCGTGGTGCGTTACTTTCCTAGCCTCTTCAATAAGATCCTACCCTTATTTGTTTATTATTATTATTATTGTTATTTTTAAAAATGTTTTGTTTATTTGTGTGTGATTGGATTGATAATTGTAAATAAGTAATTCGGGGAATTTTAGATTGGTCCACCTACAGGAAAATAATTACGCTTAGTAGTCGTTGTTAGCTAAGTTAGTAGTCATTTACCAAGAGGTTAGTAGCATTTTGCACTGAACTGTAATTATTTTTCCTAGCGGATGAATCTAAAATTCCGCCAGTAATTTGGTCTTGACCAGTTCAGTAGGCATCACTCCAACGAAAAAGGTACCATCAAATCTCAGCATTTATGCCAAATCCAACTTAATAGCAAAGCAAATCCACTCATCACCACATGTATATATAAAGTATAAAACTACAAACCATGCTTGCTTCAAGAATTCTGGCCCCAAAGAGCGCTACTTCTATTTTTATAATTTATCACAAAACACAAATGTGCCCAATAATTAGATAAGGAATCACGCAAGGGGCCCGTCCTATGATTTTGTGGCCAAATTCAGGAGGAATAGTACGTACTCACACACCATTCAAAGTTTGTTGAATAAGGTCCCTCCTTGAACTTTGGCTACACCATGTGTTGATGGTATATTCTGGAGTAAATTTTTATCCATTGCATTATCTGAGGTTCTCAATGTAGTGGCATTGACGCGCGCATGTCAACACCAAGAAGACTACTCACCGCGTGGAAAGACAAGTCTTCCACTCGAGGGAAATATAAAATTATAAATCCCCTCCACCCAAATGGATTTTTTATTTTTTTAATTATAGAAAGTACAGTTTCACTCTCTTGATTTTAATCCGAAAACACTTTGCTACCCTTAATCCCAAAATATCAATAAATGGGTATTAATGCTTCTCCATAAGTTCGAATCCGATATCGTTCATTTAACAAGTTTAAAAAAAAAAAAAAAACCCACTAAATTATTATGTCATTTGCATTTTAAAACCCTTTGACCCCTTCTAGTTTGGATTTATGACACTTAATACATTTCATCAATCTATCATTTGTTTTTTTGACAAAAAATGATTACTTGTGACCTACTCAAATGAACAAAATACTCAAGATTGACAAAAAGATTAAGGTTCATCAGGGACATGAAATTGTATTGGAATTCGGACTTTGATCAAGCGGCTTGGCCATAAAGTATTTAGGAGTGTTTCAAGCTTTCTTTTTCATCTTGCATTGTCACAATGAGTTTCCGTTCAGCAAGAGTCATTGCCTATTTTCCATTTGTCACTCCATTAATTGTCAATTTTCCAATTGTCATTCCACTTGCTTGTTCTCTTTACCGGACCAAGGAGGTACAGTACCCTTCAGTGGACTGGAAATAAGGTTATTTCCCACTTCATTCCTTCCTTTAAATCTAGCACTATAATACTTTGGTTTAAAGCCGAATTTGCGCCATTTTGGATCCAAGGCTCTTGGTTCTTAACTTCTTATTTGTGCCTTTTAGACATTTTGACGGTCCAATTGTTCCATAAAATCCGCATCCACCAGTCCTATATCACTCTGGTCTAAAGCGAATTTGAAATTTTAAGTTCTCGATGATGGCTTGGTGTTGATGACTGCAATTTGATACTCCGTATTTGGTTATGTGGGGTCCTGAGTTTGTTACCATTGTCAAATCTGTACCGTCCAGGAAAGTAGCTTCATTATACATGGTGGCCGAAGAAAGGCTACTTCTGCTCGTAGCATACTCGAACCTGCCTATGAACCTACCTATGTATGCAATTTTTCTCTTGATTTTGTTTTCCATCGAAGCTGCCTATCACAGAGAAGCTGCCTTATTGGTAGGTCGTCTTTAAAATTACCCATTCCTTGGATTGGAAAATGATTTTTGTAGAAGGAAAGAATAAAGTTCACTTTTTAAAAAAGTAAAGTACAAAGTTTTTTTTTTTTTTTTTTTTTGGGATAATTAAGTACTCTCCCGTTCTTCTTTTATTGTCCCCATTACTTTTTTGAGATTTTCCAAAATTATTGTCTTATTTAAAAAATCAATGATTTTTTAAATTGATTTCTTAAAATACCATTTCTTGTAAATATTTTATTTTTTCCATTGAATTTGTATAGTTGAGGGTAAAATTGGTATGGTAAACCATTTAATTGAGGTGAATGCATTTAAAATGATTTTTTTTTTTTTAAATTTTAAAAAGGTGATTTTTCAGAGGTGACAGGAAAGGAAGGAATATAAGTTCACTCTAACAAAGCCAATAATGCAACACCAAGGAGTTGTTTGGCAAATTAGATAACTCGATTAGCTGGGAATATGACTAGCTGGTTTTATTTCATATGTAGTTGGTAAAGGTGTAGATAGTGTACGGAGGCTCAACTTTGTCTTAAAAATGTCTTCTAGGCGTGAAATGCAAAGCAACCTTTTGTTTGTTTACAATAAAACCAGATAGTGAAGAGGGTTGGGGCTTGATCCGATTCACTTTGTAAAAATCCCAAATTATCCTAATTGGATTATATAGTGGCCCTTATCCTAATTGGATTACTCGTTGACTGTTTCGTAACACAGGTCATTTCCATCATATGCAGATGCTGTGCCCAGTTGGGATGATGTAGTTGTTGCATATGAGCCTGTGTGGGCTATTGGGACTGGTAAAGTTGCCACACCCCCTGCAGGCTCAGGAAGTTCATGTAGCTGTTCGTGATTGGCTTAAAAAGAATATCTCACCAGAAGTTGCTTCTAAAACACGTATTATCTATGGAGGTATATTATTTCTAACTAAAACCTTGTCCATCTGCTGATTACTTGTAAATGGGAGCAATTGTGCTGAGCTTGCTAAACAAGAAGGTATATTATGTTCTATCAGGTAATTATTGCAGATTATAGTTTGTCGTGTATCATATTTATCATAAGAATGACCCAACATTTGTCCCTTTTTTATCAAGGATCCAGGTTATCATTTACTATTTTAATGCAATCGGATTTATGATAACAATAGCAATTTTACACTTTGTGACTGTCACTTGCTGGGCAAAAGCATGCTTGCATTTTCCTGAAATAGGTAAAGGGAGACTGGTTGTTTATCTAGAATGAGGGCAAAGGGGCATGTATGGTCTCCTGTTGGAGAAATATTGTTGTTAGCTATGGCCATAGGCTACCACTCTTTGCAATTGTGATATGTAAACAAGGTCAGCATTTTTTGTAGTGCGTGAAGAATAGAGTGAACCACAATTTTGATATTAAAATATGGTTTGGGCTCACTACTCTCAACCATTGCTCATTGCTGACAAATTTCTTGTGTTGCTTTTAGAATGTACAAGTTTTTCTCAACTCCTGGATGTTCTGTTTTCTAGGTCTAGTGTTAGTTGACCGCTGCTGTTCATAATCTAATTGAAGCTGAATCTCTTATGCAGGGTCAGTAAATGGGAGCAATTGTGCTGAGCTTGCTAAACAAGAAGATATTGATGGATTTCTTGTCGGTGGTGCTTCCTTAAAGGTATATTTCTAACATCAATTTTTACTTGGAGACCTTGCTCCCAAAGTCCAAAAATATTATCGCCATGGCTTAAAGAGAATTTGAAATTTGAACATTTCAATGATGAATATCTGTTGACGCAGGGTCCTGAGCTTGCCACCATTGTCAATTCTGTGACATCCAAGAAAGTTGCTGCTTGATTATAAATGGTGCTTTTGTCAGCATGAGCAAATAAAGGGTGAAGAGAAGCTATTTCAGCTTGAAGCATAATGTATCCATCCAATGAGCCAGATTTATTTAAAAGGGTTTTCATCATTTTTCCAGTTTTTAACTTTCAGAAAGATGGGAAAATATCTTTTGTTTGTTTAAATTGTCTAAAATTTCTCTTTTGGTACTAGACCAATATAAGTCATGTTAATGGCATAAACATTTTCTGAATGCAGTCTCTGTAGTTTTTCAAATCTATTGGTGCCTAGTTATCTTGCTATGGGCATCACACATTAATCATAGGCATTGCAAATGCGCGTTGCCCGATTTGTCAATTGCACAAATAAAACTCTAATGTCCTCCAGAATCCCAAAATGGTTTTGAACCATCAACTTTGGAATTTGTAGAGGAAACTTGTATCGACCAATGAATTGGTGAGTTTCCCCCCATTTTAGGGATTATTTTGCGAATTTCAAGACGTGCTCTACGCCTCAACCATTTGATGAAGGATCCAACAAAGATCTTACTGTTGGATGGATGGTCACAAGGATTATAAATATAAAATTTCATTATAAGGTGCAGTGTGAATTCAAAAGAGTACCAAAAGTTTATGTGTTCTCATTCAACTAGTGTTGGATCAATGTTGGATCAAAGTTGGATCTATTTTAACATATTTTTGGCTGCTTTTTTAGAAGTTAAACTGAATCAATGTGATAAATATGACGAGGCACTTGTCTTGAATTATGTATTCAAAATAAATGAAGAAGAATTAATAGAATGCCTAATGATGAAAATTTTATACTCTGTAATAAATTTTTTTCCCCAAAATTTGTGGCTAATTTTTTTCTTTTTTGTGGGGGGGGGTAAATCTTTTTTCTAGATTATTTGTAGTAGTAGATCACTGATGCAAAGCACCATGTAAAACTTTGGAAGGTGAATATTTAAATATAGTCTTTACTTTTCCTTTTTTCAATTATTAGGTTAAAAGCCAATGATTTATGGATCTAATGGCATATCTCATCCTAATAAGTGTGTAAGTTTGTAAAAATTTTGATTTCGACTCTACATGATGCGTGTGTAGATATGTCTTTTCTTATTGCTAGTGGAAAAAAAGAATAAAAATAAATAAATACTAGGTCAAAAGTAAATGCCAACCGTGACGAAATAACATGGACGCTAGGTACTTGCAACGTCCCAATCTTCGGAGCAAAGTTCCAAAATGGCACATCCAACTTTTAAAAGCATGTTCACCATTCAAATTAAAAGGGAGAGTTGATTGAAGATAAATGGCACTAGAAAAAAGGAAAGTTGAGGTCTCTATAATTTAGTATTTGCTAGAAGTATTTGATTGAAGATAAGTGGCACCTCTTTTATTAATTTTTCTTATCCCTATGAAATTTAGTATTTGCTAGAACAATTTTTAATATACCAGAATATGTATACACTTTCAATTAATCTCATAGTTTATGAATTTAGGGCTTAGAAAAGGTGGTTGAGGTCTGTATAAGAGTTTTGATATTTGACAAAATTGATATTTAATACTAAAAAGTGTATATATATATATATGTATAATGGAAAGTAGTACCAAATTTTAATGTTTATTGACAGAATCATACGCAAATTAAAAATTTTACATATACTAGCTTAAGGTAATAGGGGGCTTATAATTGAACATCAAGGTAGGTCAGCAGCAAATCCAAATCAATCAGAAGTCGATTTTCGGCTTTAGACCGAACCAAGTTATCTCAAAATGGGTGTGGTTCAACATACCCAATTTTCGGGTTGGAGCCAAAAGAAGAATAGTTGGGTTAGCTCCTTCAGGGAATACCAAATGGAAGCACGGATCGTGTGGTTGTCACTTGCCACTATGAGTGCTATTACATCTATTATATATATTATATATTATATTATATATAACGGAGGAATGATCCTCCTGTAGCTACCACGCGTTGTTTTCCTCTTTCTTTATTTTTATTTTTATTTTTAGATCACATGCTTAATGGTGAACTTTTTTTTCGAAAAATTACTTTTCGGTGATCCTTTCATAACTTAATACCAATAAAGGATATAAGCTGTCAACTTGTTACAACTTAACTATATACATGCATGAAATGACTACTAATTTCTTTTTTTTCCGTATTACATTGAAAGTTGATCACTAAAACATAATTTTTCCAAAAAGTTACTTTTAGTGACTTTTGAGGAATTGCCTTTTTAGTGACCACTTTCTATTTTAATACCAAACAAAAGTCATTCTCAGTCAATTTGCTACAAATTGACTGTATACGTGTTTCAAAATGACTACCACCTTATTTTGTCTGGTATTAAGTTAAGAAGTGGTCATCAAAAAGTAATTTCCCCAACTTTTTTTTAGTGTTCACTACTCTTTTTCATGCAAGTAAAATGTCGCTTGGTATTCACCACATATCTCTTTGTTTTCATGTGAGAGAATCAAAAAACCCACACTATATAATGTTCATCCCAAACTTTGTAAACTACTATATTTATTGCTGCAATTAAGGAAAGAATTATATGGAAACGGTAAAAATGCATAGAAAATGGTACAAATTACTTACAAAACTATAAAAATGCTTAAAAAATTATGCAAATACATTTTTACCAAACAAGGAGTATCTCAAACCATTAGGCTCAAACTAATCCCTCATGATACACAAACTATCCACAAGTCTATGCATCTGATAATGAGGGAGCGAAAACACGAACTCGATACTTGATTCTTGAGCCGTGGTTCTTTGCCATCTGAGCTATCATTGCGAATGTGTTATATATATATAGATATAGTTATATATAAAATGATGATCGGATAAGCATGTGTTGATATAAATCATATCAACACTAGTACTGGGGGTTGTACCTCATGCATTAATGGATTAAGGGATACATTGCGTTAATGTAAGGAGTATAACCCCCAATGCATAATACTGATATAATATATATATATATATATATATATATAATTTTTATTTTTCACAATATTTATTTTTACAAACTTCACCCGTGCAACGCACGGGTTATAAACTAGTGTACTGAATATGGTTATGGATTCATCTTATCGGTAATTGTAACATTCATTCCTCTTATTATCATATCCACCCATAAAAAGAGTAGGTAGATTTAATTAACCCGTAAAGAAAGTAGGTAGCTTTATTCGGTGTCATTAGTATTTTCCTATTGCTATATGTCTGTTTCCTCCAAAATTTTGATTCTGAAGATTGGGTTGTGCGAGCGTGCCAGCCACTAAACAGTGACAAATTGTGGGTTCTACCTTGCCTCGAATGGACTCAAGGACTTTTCTGTGACAAACAATAGAAAACACAAAATAATAACAGAAATTAAAAGGAAAAGCTCACCACGGAGGAAGCCATTTTCATTGATCAATTTCTGGAATTACAATGATGAACAAAGGGGTGCACACGCCTTTAACCAAGAAGGAGCACACGTTCTTGGATTTTTGAATTAGATTGTCTTAAGGGCCAACTACTCCTAAGATAAAGACCGGAGTCTTGAGACCGGAGTCTGGAATTGATAATTTGATTGATTGAGGGGGTTTTACAATGAAGGCTTCAAGGCCTATTTATAGAATTACAAGAAAACTACTCATAACTTCCTAAAACCACTAATAACTCCCACTAACTTGCAGGTACTAACTCCTTCATTCTAATTGCTCCACATGTCTTCTTGTAACCTCCAAAGATGAACTTATGCCACATGTGCTGCATTTTCTTCATAATTGCCAAGTGTCCTGCAAAATTCAACACATAATAATAATAATAAAATTTGATATTTTTAGGGTGTAAACATAGCCCCCCCGGCTCTTTGAAAATGAAGAAATGATGACCGAAATTTTTAAAGAGCCGTAGTTTATTTTATTATTATTATTTTTTGGCCATCATATAGATCGAACATTAACACTATAGGCCAAAAAAGTGACTTCGGCCACACAATAGCTTAGGCCAACAAAGCCAAATTGAATTTTCTCTTGGCCGATTAGCCAATATTGGCTCAATTTTTTAGTGTTTTCACATGAGTGGCACTAAAGAAACTATAGGCCGAAACAAAGCTATTGGCCGAATTTAGTTTTTCTTGGTCGATTTCACTAAAACAATGTTGCCACATCTAATCAACCAAAAAAGAGTAAGCAGTAAAATAACCTTGCATGTAGGTGACTTCGGCCAAAACAGTTCAACCAAACAATGATTGACCAACAATGGGTTATTGGTCAGCAAAGACTTCGACCAACAACGTTATAAGCTGATTCAGAATATTAAGCATGACAGATACATAGATGTATATGCTGACTCATTTCTAAATTCACACCCAAGTTTGAAGGGCCACCCATGTGTTAGCTTTGGTCGATAGGACCACAAGAAGCCATGTTCAGATAACCAAAAAGTACAAAAATACGGTTTGACATGGTAAGTTTGGCCAACCTGAGTAAACACAAAATCAACAAAATAAAGGTCGAAATAGGGAAATAGTGAGTTCGGCCAAACTTGGGTTTGAATATATGCATGGGAGTTTGGCCACTCCTGAGTAACAAGCCAAAATCAACAAAAATACAGGCCGAAATATAGAAATGGTGTTCGGCCTCAAGAAATGCCAAGATATGGCTTCGAAAACATTGAGTTGCTTCACAAGAATAATTTGGGCCAAACAACTTCATGCACTCCTTGGCCATTTTCTAAACCATTCCCCAGTTCAAGTGCATGTATCCTTTTTCAGATAAAACATACAAGAGAACACCCAAAAAACATACACACGATGGGGCTAAAAGCACGTGGCTTTGCTCAAAACTAAGACG